>JALPQI010014405.1:0-34757 GCA_025490895.1 Thaumatotibia leucotreta | reverse complement strand
TATCTTTACCTTAAACAAACATAACCCCCACTGTGTTTTCCTTTTCGCGTTTTTGACAGCTGATCATTTGACAGACATGTGACGTTTACTAGGGCAATTTGAGTCAATGTGAAAAGCGACGTGTTGTTAATTTATATGTGATTTATATTTTAGGGTCGTGAAGTTTATATTACCATAGTAGTGTCTAACCTACTTGTCAGTAGAAAAAGGCGGCAAATTTAGAAAATGTAGGCGGGAAGTATTGATTGTCCAGTCAAGTGCAAAAATAGGTATCGAAAGAATCCGCTCATAAATATATTACGACGTTCTTATTACACAGAATTAGAGTGCACTGGGACATATTTTTGAACATTTTTGTACAGGTAACCCTTATTTTGCCTTTGACTGTCCATAGAAAAATTGTATTTGCCGCCTTTTCCTACTGAGAAGCTGAGGCAGATATATTCAATAAACTAGCTTTGAACACTTTTAGCTGATAGGAGTGAAGGACGTTTCAATCTTAGTAACTATGATCTTACGGCTGTAAATTGATTGTTACAAGACAAATGCATAATTCTTAGTTTCTTTCATCTTTCTTTAAAAAATAATGGATGAACTCTTTCGATGTTTTTGCAGTTGATACCGGAGTGAATCAGTATATGGAGCTGGCAACACTGTGTACATCGTAGGTTACGAGTCATGTACAAGTGTTCATTGGGGTCGTCACTACTTAGGCGGTAGGAAAATAATAGCCACAGAAATTGTAAAGAAACATTTAATAATAAGTTCATTCACAATTTACATTAATCATCTTCTCAACTCAGCCTCAATCTCTTCTATACTCTTCCCTCGGGTTTCCGGCATCAGTACCAGGACCGCAACAATGCCGAGGACATTCATCGACGTGCAGATGTAGAAGTATGTGTACATGCCCAGGGCTTGCGTCACTGGAGCGAACGCTGCAAGCTGTGTGAAGCACATCGTCCATGCTTGAGCGGTGACAACCCCCATGAGTTTTGCTCGGATCTAAAATATGATAATACCAGTTAATTTAGGGTTTTCAGCTGATTTTTGTAAGATTACAGCAGAAATAAATAATGATACAGGGTGATTACTGGGTCGTGATTCCAACTGTGAAAAACTTGTTAGAATAGTAAGAGAAGTAATTTTGAACAACGTTTCCCGTTTTCTCGAACATGCATGGAGTTCCTTGTTTTCTTTTACACATTATCATCAGCCTATTTCAGTCCACTGCTGCTGGACGTAGATCTTTCCTATTAACTATGCGTAGGTACACATTAGGAGGTCAATGCCCATAATCGTCAAGCAGATTATCATCCCAGTAGTCTATCGTCCACTATGAAAACGCGGTTGCCCATAATCAACCTTCTATCAACGAATAGTCAGATACTTCAATCTCTTAGTCGACTCTTACAACACCCAAAGGAAGTATTAGGGTGGTAACAAATGTTATCAACTTATCACAAGTCCTTTTACTGGTAGGAACAGGGGGGTTTCCATGACGTCTTAAATGCGCTTCAATTCAGGTTCGGCTCATCAGTTTTTGACAGTTATTTTATGGAACTGACATATCACGATTCTGTATATCATGGTAGCCCCCCAGAACTTAAAAACATGCTGCCCCTCATGATTATGGACTCACCTGGATATTAAATATCTCAGACATGATGATATACGGGCCGGGCAATACCGCCAGAGCATACACGAACATAGACGAGGTGACAGCGAGGATCAGGAACCAGCCTGGCGCGCTATCTTTTGGCAGCAGCATTATGGTTGCTAGGCTGCCGAGTGACAGCACTGATACCACGTATGAGAAGAGCAGGATTTTCTGGGGAGGGAAATTTTGTAAGCTGTTTTATTAAAGGGTCCAGTGGCGGATTAACCTATCAGCAGAAGTAGCATATGCTACGGGCCCCGCGAACAGGCCGGCCCGCGCTTAAATTCTAAAAAAAATTTTTTGAGTGAGCAATAATAAATGTGTCCCAATTCCCACAGATTAGTAAGAGTGTTGAGCTTTCACATTGATTAAAGTTCAAAAAATCTCCCCACAGTAGAAAGAAACAGTAGTCTATTTTATCATCTGCAGAAGTGAATCTTTTTTATACAAATCTATGTAAACCAGAGTATGGTTGTTCCGTATTACGTCACCAGATCGTCGTCACCACTTCAAGCCTGGAAGACTACCATGATCTCTTAAATGCGATTCAGACTAGGTCCTAAGCTGAATCGCATTAGTAGGTAGATTGTTTTAGACCCCCTTTACGGTAGTGAAGAGCCAGGAGTTTAGGTAAACTCCAAAGCCTAAGTAACATAATCTTTCTTTTTTTTCGGTAAAATGTATTTATTTTCAAAACTATAATTTATGTACATAGATTAAATCTAACTAATCTACTTAACCTAACCTATATCTAAGATTGGCCCTTGTGGCATTGTACCGAGAATGCTGGCGGCATTTCCTCGCTGTATCGCAATACGGATGCGTTGTGCGAGGAAGTCGCCAGCTCTTCGGTCTTTAGTTACGTCAACCAGACGTTTCGCGAACTCAGGAAACAATTTGCGTGCGCTGGGGCCCCATGAACCTAAAGTTTCTTTCTTTCTTTCTTAGTTAATGAACTAACCTTCCTACCAACTCGCTCCATGACGCAAACAGACACAACGGAACCCAGCATCATGATCGTCGGGAAGCTCAGGGTTTGCAGCTCAGCGTTCATATTTCCGGCCGCTGCCGACAGAATGGTTGCTCCGTATGTCACCAGCGCGAAGTTTCCACTCAAAGCCTGTACAGCTATGAGGAGCGAAGCAATCATGTAGGCCTTGCGCCAGGCTTTGTCCTTGACTGAAAATGGAGAAAATACGTAAATAAATAATAGTAACGTCTATGAGAGAGTTATAAAACGGTTGCATAACGTATCTCATGTTACTTACAAATAACTAACAACGAAAGGTTCGGAAGGGTCTTGTAATATTCATCCTGCTTCTTCATGCCGTCGAGTTCACTCTGTAGAGATCTGTCATCAATAGGAAGACCTCTGAGGCACGACAAACTTTTGGCTGCTTCCTGGAGACGTATAAACAGGTTGGTAATTTAAAACCCTATCAAAGATAAACAACTTCCTCACGTCATTAGCCCATTTTAGTCCAAGGTTGCACTTTAGCATCTCCTATAATGTATGGAGGTATTAAGAGGTAATGCTCATAGTCACCACGCTGGGCCAGCGAGTTGGCGATCTTAGTAGTGTGTCTAATATGATGACGCTGCAGTGCTGCCTATCATCAATCTTCAATAAACAATAATGGCTAGTGACGCTTCAATTCGGAGTCTACCCAGAATCTACCCAGGAGTTGGGGTGATGCTGATGACAAAGGTTTTCTTATTGCCTTCACCACGTGGCTGATTATTCCAAAGAAGCACGTTTATTTAGTCTTGTACTTTAATGTGATTTAAATTCTGAATCTTCGATTTATAGCCCTTTGTTTGACCAGAACTTACATCATAGCGGCCAATCTTCACCAAGTATCCAGGAGATTCAGGACACATCAGCATACAGAGGAACGTAAGGACTGGGATCAGCATCACGATATACAGAACCGTGTAGTAATCCAGGTAGGCTCCTAGCGCGTACATGGTTAGAATTCCTGAAAAAAAAACTTAAATATCATCATCCACCTCAAATTTGGCGTCGGAATAATTTGTGACTACGATTTTGGCTAATGTTATACTTCGTCATTTTGTATAAGGTACCGTGTCTCTTTCAAAAGACAAAGTAGTACATTGTAACGAATAGAAACTTCGGCAAAAGTGATGACATTAGGTTAGGTAGGTATAGGTACAACATTATGCGATAGATATAAAATACCAATACTAGAGTATTTTTAGAGCTTCTGAAGTTTTTTATTACTAAAACTGCTAGATTTTTGGCACAAAGTCAACACTCGACCCACTCGGTTTTCTAAAGTTTCCATTTGGAATAAAGATAACAAACGCCACATCAGACAGACACCATAGTAGAACTCCTAAAGCAATTAATACTATTTAATATTTAGATGAAGCGACCGGCCTCCTAGCTCCTAGCCAATAGTTTCCAGCCAAGAAAGTAAGTAAAGTATAAATATTAGATGTCATAATATATACCAAAGAAAAACGACCAAGATCACCTAACGTCCGAGGTGGGGATCGAACCCACGTACTCAGCTTTCACGGCTGATGCCTGCACTCCTCGGCCACTCGGTCTAAGTAAAGTTGGTACATAAAAGGCCCGAGTGGCGAGCATCGAGCGGCGCCTCTGGTGGAGCGTGCAGCGGTGCATCAAGCTTCCAAGGGATTTGAACGTCGAGTACTCAGGCCGCTCACATACGCTTGGATTTGATGAGTTTTAAATCGTACTAATAAGGCTTGAATTTTGTTTCGGACACCAGACCGCGCGGTCACGTTTTCATCTCTTTCACCTGGTCACGTTTTTTTGGAAGTGGCTGCATCTTTTGGTACCGTTTTCGGTCGTCAGATACAGCACCCGTTTCTCTATAAGACAATCAAACCCAATCTCAAAACATTCAGCCACTTCCAAAAAAACGTGACCAGATGAATGAGATGTCCGTTTACGCTCTAAAATGCCCGCCCCTGTCTGACTCCCTGCTCGAATGTCTACTCAGGCTACCAGCTACTTCACCAACTACAAACAATATTGATAGTTTTGTTTGTTACCTCACTCCTTGTCGGGATTAGTTTACCTTGGAAGCTTGGTCACCAGCCATCTACGGACACTTACTTATTCTATCGTTACCTAGATTAAGGAAGAAGACGAGCATAGATCCCATGCGGCCTCTAATGTTGTCTTGAGCAATCTCCTTGTTGTACATGGGCACTGCGCTGAAGCAGCCGGCGGCAGCAAGACCGAAGCATATCCTGGCGATGACGAGGCATGTCAAGTTAGTTGCGAACACTTTCAACAGCCAGCATAACTGAAATGTAAAAATTATCTATTCATATCACACATCGTCATCGTCAGCCTATCTCAGTCCAGTGCTGAACGTATACCTCTCCTATTAACCCTCAATTACACAAAAGTAAAGAGATGGTCGTGTGTTCAGTCTCCTTGGCACTCAGTAGTGTTGATAATTCTGGTTCAAAGAAAAATGCAAAAAGGGGATCAAAGATCATGTCCAAAATTGTGGATGTTGTCGTTGTAAATGTCATTGATAAGATTGATCGTTCTTGTGTAAATGGAAAGTATGTGGGGTTTACTATAGAGATAAAGGGAAAAAGTGTCATACCAATAAAGGCGTCATTAGAGTGACAGACACCCCCGAAATCTGCGAACTTCGGAACTTCGCAGTAGGCCCGCTCGTATCATGATGGAGGCGGAAGGTGACCACAGGAAGTTGGGAATGAATGTGGCCTTGTCAAGTTTAGAATCGTTAATATAGGAAATAAAAATAAAAGAGCCTCATTTACCTGAACCGTAAGACGACGGCTATCAGTAAAAAATATAATATTCATACCTTCGGAAAACTATAGGTACATAGCCAATTGACGCAATCATGATTTTTGTTTTGATTAAGGCCTAATTTATGAAGTTAGGTACAATTTTTTGCAATCCACCGTTCTAATGCAGATGACTTTTCGTCTTTAAAAAATTGTACCCATATAAATAGATCGGGCTCTAAACGACTACTCACCAGTTGCGGCAAAGTCATAAGCAATATACTCTTCTTCCTCCCAATTCTGTCAGCAAGGTAGGCAAAGACCGGTACTGTGAATATAGCCGTTAGGGGCATGAGGCTCCCCACCCAGCCCAGCGTGGAGACCGATAGCGGAGCACCCGTCGGTGATGACTCCGATTGCAGGACCTTCGCAGATGGAGACAGCCAGCCGGCTTGCAGACCGTATGTGAAGAGCGTTGAGTTTGCTGGAAGGATTTGAAGATTTATTGGATTCTGAAGGCCTGGCCACGATATTGGTCAATGGCGACCGGGTTAGACGACAACCAGAAGTGCGATAGGGAGTTCCCATATCGGAATATCGCTCCAACTTATGGTTTCGCTCGCCTTAGACTTATGTCGTGTCGTGGTGAACAATTTCGGTTTAGGTCACTGAGGTTAAGCGAATAGTGGTGTCAAAATGTATGGACTTTGATCGATTGACACCGCATTCGTTGGCTAACCCGAGATCTTACAAGTGAAGCTCAGTATGTATTATAAAATAGTGGTGAACCATAAAAACCTATCGTATAGTGTGCCATATCCATGTATTTAGATTGGTTACCTACAGCAGAACAAAAATTCAATGCCAAGAAAAATATGCACGACATACCTAATCATTTATGTTGATCAAATAGAAATTCAAAACAAAATAAATTAAAATTCCAAGTAATTAGATATGTGCTGGTTCTTAACAATTATTATTAATAATAAATGAGGTAAAGTGCAAAACATGACAATAAAAAGAATTTTATTAAAGTTAGGTACCAATAAAATAGCAACCTATACAAACGATCAAAAATATTTTGCATGTTATTAGCAATTTACTTTTATTGATTTGGTACTACCTATACATTTGTATACCTACCTACTAACTAATACCCTTTGATAACATCATTTGTTTACAATTTAAAAAAATCATAATGTTACCAACAAACTAAATAAACATTAATTTAGGTTAAATTGGTTACATTGATACAAATGATGCGACCTCGCTGACGATTAAAACGTAAAAATAATTACGCAACATAAACTACTCAAGTAATAAAACGATAAATATTTACCAACAACACCAGAAATCCATTGTACATATGTATGTCCTTTATTTGTTTCCACGTCTGATTTCTTTTCACTCTCCATTATTTAAATAACAACACAACACAACCAATCACTCGACTTTCGAGTCTTTCGACCAATCTAAATGATTGTCAGCATTAATACGATACAATGTGTGGCTTGTTCCTTAATGCTATACAGTAGAAATATTTATATAGATATAGCAGACGGTGATTATTTGCTGAAGCTGTATCAAGACTACAATAATGAGATAATGGGTTATACGGGCTGTCCTATAAACACATGCCGTTTCGTAGTTTAATTGACTGAGCAGATGAGTACCTACTGAAGCGAATTGATAAATATAATTTGTGATTTCAGCCTGTTTCTTAAACGAGATCAAACTAATTTAATTAATCATATTATTTTCATTATAAATATACATTTTATATTTGTATAATTGAATATTTCTAAGTTTGTATGTATAAGTTTATGTAAATATCGAAAAAAGGAAATTCATTCACACTATAAAACATTTTTTAAAGTTTTTTTTATTTTTTTTAGGCATTATTCAAATGCTAATAGCACCATTCTAAGTACGCATACGAAAGTCATTACCCATGTTTATAAATTCATCTTTTTATTCACATTATTTACTTTACACAATCTTAATAATATTCTACTCTATCCATATCAAATTTTCAGGGGTGGTCAAATTTTCTATGAGGGTAGGAATCCTCCTAGTTTCGCCGCTCCCCCGCCCCCCTTGTTATTTTGCGCTTTTTTGAGATAAAAGTTATAAAACTTACAATAAAACTATTTAGTCTACAAAAAATATCTGGCAAACCAAAGGAAACCGTAGAGAAAAAAACATGCTACCTACTTTATTTTGGTGATAATACATCATATAAAGCGTAAAAAATTACAGTATGATTATCTTTATCTCTGTCCATGCCTCAACTCGAGTGAATAAATATTAGCCAATGAAAAGTTAATTACGTCACTAGTTTAATTATGTTCAGTCAAACACGCGGAAGAACGCCAAGTCGTCCCGAGCGCGTGCACATTATCCCGTAACGTTGGTAACACTGGAATAGGCAAGACACAGCGGCCCTACCGCGAAAAACTAAATTCGTAAATTTCGAGGATTTGACTCTCTCACTCTAATGACGCCTTCGTTTGAGTTACAGAGAAAAATCCTCGAAATTTACGAATTCCGATTTTCGCGGAAGTTGACCAGACGCTGTTCTACTGGCGAACTTTGAGAATTTCTTTCAGTCACTCCGACGAAACTCGAAAGCAGTTTATGCCACTATGTAGCGGTGAGATGGCAGCACGGTGCGAAACAAACTGTCAAAATAAATACGAGTATTCAATTTTCAATATATTTTTAGGTATACCAACCACCATACCAACTATTTATTTGTCCCATTAGCGGTTGAAACTACAGGTTGTTGGTGTTCAGAGGCTCTATCCTTCTTTGGAGAGGTGGGACACCGCTTGCGGGAGAGGGGTTTGGACCCCCGCTATAGGTCGTTTCTGGTGCAGAGGCTGGCTATCGCCGTTCAACGTGGCAATGCTGCCAGTGTGATGGGCACCTTTGCAACCGGGGCTACACAGGGTGGGCTTTTTGATTAAAAAGTGTGAGTGTTGTTAGTTAAATTATTGTAAGTATTAGTGCTTTTGTAATTTGGAAATTTTAAAATTGAATAAAAGGTTTTATTTAAGCTTAAAATCATTACTTTAGGAATATTGTTTTCTAAAATAAATAGTTCCAAGTTCTCTTGAAATGAACAAAGTTCAAGTATATTTTTTTAGTACCTATCAGTCAGATAGCATAGGTATACCCTGCGACCATATATAACATGGACGTCTAACGTCAGCTCAAAAATGCCCCCAAACACAATTGTTCAATTGTGCCAAGATGGGCAGGACATAGCGCTTTTCTTAACACCACGCATATTTCGGCGCAACATCTTTGACAACTGTTGCCCAATCAAAACTTTGATGGACCAATCACAACTATTTTTAAATGGCGGTTTAAGCTTTTATTGGTTGACTTGGAAATTCAATACCGTTATGCATTGAAGAGGGTGTAAAGACACAACTCGAAAATATTTAATCAAAAGATTTGATTTGTTCCACAAAAATAAATCATTAGATTATTTTTTGACATTCCTGAACCACACTCTATATGAACCTATAGGCAATTATCTATAAATTTTCTCACTTAAATGTATACGAAATATTATCCATTTTTGGTCCTCCTGTATTTGTGTTACTTGCCGTTAAACGCGTTTTGCATGGCTAAAACTAGTTTAAACTGAAATATATTTTTGAACAATTATCAAATCCTTGTAAACGGTAAGTTGGGGTAAATATGAGACGAGTTTCCGTAAGCTTATGACGGTCCAGTGTTTAATCGTTTATCGTGGTTGCCGGCAATTTCGAACAAGTAAAATTGACGCGTAGCACGATAAACGGTAAATGCGTGACCATCATAAGCCACCTAAATTAAAAAAACCTGCTCGTATTTTTAATTTTTAGTTTTGATGTAATTTTAACAATAGTTTTTAAGTTTTATTTTATTTAGTGTTCTCCATGGGAATCACGGGCTTACAAATCCCGGTTTTTTGATAGGCTTGCGCGGGGATACAGATCCAACACGTAGAGGCCCTTTGGAGAAATTTGCTGTGTTGTACACCTGCTGCAACCCATTCACGGGCACAAATACATGTCCGTAAATCGGTCCCAGCAGGCGTATAGAGACTATTGAGAAGGAATGGAAAAGACTAATGGGCTATGGTGATGGAGGATGGATGGATCAGAGATGGAACTATAGAAAAGAGGTCCGGACACCTGCCATAACAATGATTTCTCTTTGCTATCGAGGCAGGCGGTGACTCGCCGCCTACTAGATGGGCCCCCGTAAATGCCGTCACAAGAGACAGCCAGGGGCAACACCGACCGGTGTAGGCGGCTTAGGAGTGTAGAGAGGTGTTCTTATTATTACTGTACTTTGTAAGTTAATTAAATAGATACTTAAATAAAGGTAAAAAGGGATATATGAAACATAACATGATCAAATAGAGAATGTTAAACTCGGTTATTAGGTGACAGATCCAGGTGATTTGGATTTGGTTGGTTGAACAATAAAATGTTTGTAGATTTGAATATGTTTATTTAAATACCTAAACCTACCTTGCCGTGAAATACCTTGCCGTGTGGTGACTGACCATTCTACAAGATTGATGATGGGCAGCAGCTTCATCATAGTGTACACATTACTGCGATCGCCAATCCGCTTGCCCAGCGTGGCGATTATGGGCATTTACCTCCTAATGCGTCTACGCATAGCCAATAGGAGAGGCCTACGTCCAGCAGTAGACTAACATAGGCTGATGATGATGATGATGACGATGATGATGAAATATTGATGAGGATTTGAATTTAGTCTACATACATATTAATATCAATTATTTGTAAAGCGTTTAACTTATTCAGCTTCTTAACCCAACAGATTTTTGATTCCACTAAAAATGTTGATTACGTATTTAACCCTTTGACGGGCAAGGTACGAAAAAAGGTGAATTCAACAAACACGAAAAAATCTGTTCAAGAAAAAAATACAAACAGATAGTGTTATAGGATGGTCGTTTTTGAGACCGATGCCCTATAAAGGGTTTAATCACTGTGTTGTTTATAAATGTTTGTTTGAGAGTATAAATTAAATGAAAAACTTAGTTAGGTATACGGCATATAATTGGCCATGTAAAGTTTTCTCAAATGATGCATACCTATATATATTATATTTTTCCCTGATAGCCGTCGTCTTAAGGTTCGTCCGTTGACAGATTTTTTTTTTCTATTTTATTGTACCGATTGCAGACGAACCTAATGTGTTCTCTATTTATCCATGAAACTACACAAATGTCACCTCACTCACTTAAAAAAATATTATTAATAATTTATAGGGGATAAAAAAAACACATTTTCTTGAATCTTAAGACGACGAATATCAGGGATGTATATAAAATTCATACCTTCGGAAAACTTTACATAGGTAGCCAATTACCACAGTATCCCGGAACTCCACGTTGACAAATCTATACTTACATGAAAGTAAATAAAATATCGCCGAGACGAGACGTGTAGGTATACAAAATACAACTAACTAGCAAAGCTATGCTAACGAGAAGCCGAATCAAAGTGGTAATCAGTATTGCACGACTAAATACCATTGGCTATTAAGCCCAAAAAACGGAAAAAAACGAAATTCTCATACATTCCCGAAAAAAACATTTAACTTTTTCCGACATATTCACCGCTACCTGGTACCCACATCTCAAGTCTTAATTGAGCTTACCGTGGGACTAAGTCGATTTGTGTGAAATGTCCCAAGATATTTAAGTATTTATTTTCTTTTTATGTATTTATCTTTCGGAAAAGACGGATTCATAGAGATTCACTTCCGTCGTTTAAATGACGTTTATGCAATATTATTTGTGGGTGTATTGCAAAAAAAATACATAATTAAAATGAAAACCTAATTTTTGTATTTTTTTAGGTTTATTTATTTTTAAAACGAATCAAGGGATTTATTTATATGCGACAAAAATATATAAAAATAAAACTATAATATTATAAAACTACACTATACCTAAATATATACTAAACTAAATCTAAAAACGGCCCCCGCGGCATGGTACCAAAGATGCTGGCAGCATCACCCCGCTGGATCGCGAAGCTGATCTGATGAGCGTGGTAGCTGCCAACTCTTGGGTCACCTGTGGTATTTTTGAGTTTCTTTGAAATTTGTTTAAAGATACATCCGGTCTCTTGCCGTCGCCGTCGGTCCTTGATATTTATGTATTACTAAGGAAAATTTTGTGTAAGTAACGACATTTGGCATTTAAAAATGGCGACAAATGGAAATTTTCCATGAGCGATCAATAATACGAACCTTTTATCTTTTAAATTTGTCCCCTTTTACTATTGCTGAAGGTTCACATAGTTTGTATGACTAACTTTTGTAGCACAATTGACGCGACATTGATTTTTTTTTAGCAATTACGTTACATTACCAAATTTTTTTTGCAGTAGATCTTTGTCTCTTTTCAAAGACCAATGTGCAGTCGCCGGCTACTGTACCGTACCTAAAAGGAATTTTCAATTTTCCGGTTACTGTATTTTTACCGGGTACTGAGGATCTATTAGAGGAATAAACTTCGGTATTTTTATAAAATTTAATCAGCTGCGACCATATATAACATGGACGTCTAAAGCCAGCTCAAAAAGCCCCCAAAAGCAATTGTTCAATTGTGCCAAGATGGGCAGGACGTAGCGCTTTTCTTAACACCGCGCATATTTCGGCGCAACAACTTTGACAAATATTTATAGAATACAGCTAATCAAAACTTTGATGAACCAATCACAACAATTTTTAAATGGCGGTTTAAGTTTTTATAGGTTAATATTGACACTCATTACCGTGATGCATTGAAGAACGGGTGACACTTGTCAACTAAAATTCAGGACCGTTTTTTATACGGCGTACGGCTTCCATGTTTTATTTGTTCGTAGTTAATCAGTCAATGGCGCCTAGCCTTGTAAGGGATTGCATATACCCGAGAAAATTGATTGGTGGTTGCTAAGGCCGAGTGGCTGAGGGGTGCAGGCATCAGCCACGAAAGCTGCGCACGTGGCGCACCCAGCCACTCGGTCTTAGCAACCACCAGTCAATCCCCACCTCGGACTTTGGTGATCTTGGTCGTTGTTTTTTTTGGTATATGACATCCAATATTTGTAAAATTTAATCAGACGATATTTATGTAATTGTATCACTTCGTCTGGAGTGCTGTTGAATCACCTATGAGTGCTTTATCTGTAGTATAATATAATACATTATTATCTCTGATAATTATGATGACATGACACTCGTAGTCTGATTTGTGTTGATACACGCTTTAAGACAGAAGATACATTTATGTTGTAAAAAGTTGCACCATGGTGACAGGTCTTTTTAACGGCGTTGGTGCCATTATGGAGAATAGTCTCACTAACCTCATTAATAGATGTCAAAAAGTGAGAAATAGAACCTTTTAAATATGAGGTTTTTGTAAAAACAACCTTAACACTCATTGTAAGTGCTAGTTTTATGAATAGCTTTTACTTTTTATGTTGAAATACATTTAAAAACTAAATGACAATAAAAAAAATTTTTTTTTCGCCAAGAATGACAAAAGTCATATATTATTTTTTGTTTGTTTTTACATCAAAAATGCGTGGTTAAAATCTTTCGGGTTATTAGAGACCACGGTGTATTATGTATGTGACAAGGAAATACAATGATTTACATTGTTGAGATTCAAGTAGTTCCTAGTTTGGATTTTGGACTAAGTACACGGAAAGAGAAGATAAGTCTTCCAGACGCTAGGCACGCTCGTAAAATCACACGTACCGTTCTCTTTCCGAATGAGCTATAAATTAAACGATACTGATTATGTCCTTAGTTAGTTAGTTAGTTAGTTTTACTGGGCTTTTTCCGCAACTCGACAACCATTGTGCCTTTTTTGCGTGATAGCGAGGTAGCCCTATTCCAACCATCCAAGCTTCTCCACGAAACTCAGTGTATGTTTCAGGTTGCTAAATGCCTCCTTTAGTGTCTGTGGAGTCCCCAAGTGCCTACTCCTGTATACCTCTACCTGTTTACAATCTAGAAGAATATGTTTTGATGTTTCCTCCTCTTCCATGCGGGCCCTGCACATAGGACTATCTGTTTTGCCCATATTGTGCAGGTGTTTGTTTAAAGTGTTGTGTCCGGTGATCAATCCTACTATTTTCCTCAGTTTGTGCCTGGGTGTTCGTAGTAGGGTTTTCGTGATTTTACAGTTTAACTCAGGTAGTACTTCTTTGGTTTGTCTGCAGGAGACCAGGTCGTTCCAACATTTATTGTGGAGATGTCGATGATATAGACCCAGTTGGTTTCGTATGTATGATAATGGTAGTGGTATGATGGGTTCCGGTCCGTACGTCGGTGTCTCTGACCCTTTTCTCGCCAGTTCATCCGCCGCATCATTTCCTCTTGAGCCACTGTGTTCTTTTATCCATTGTATAGTCACTTTGTTCCCTTCCTTGCTTTCCTCCATGAGGCAGCTGTGACATTCTAATATAAGTTCTGAGGTGAATTTGTTACTTTGTAGCGCTTGCAGCACTGATTTACTGTCTGACAGTATTAGTATATTTTCATTTTTGGTTTTTCGTCTCCTCAGTGCCTTGCAGGCTTCTATTATTCCCACACATTCCGTCTGGAAAACTGTGCTATGTTCTCCTAGAGGTTTCGAAATGTGCATGTTAAGGTCTTTTGAGAAGACTCCACATCCGGTACCTTCATTTGTTTTTGAGCCATCTGTAAATATTCTAAGGTGTGTTTGATTTAGTCCTTCCTTCTGATCTTCTGTTAGCGATATGGCATAATCTTTCCAGAAGATCATCGTCTTTGGTATTTTGTCAATAGGTGCTTCTAGTATTGGCATGCTAGAGATCATCTTGTCATAGATCTTTTTGTGTGCCGAGCTGAGGTTTGACCACAAATTTTGGTTTTTAAGCCGAAGCGCTGTGGCAGCCGCTTCTTTCTGTATGTGCATGTGCAGCGGTAGCAATCCTAGCATTATTTCCAGTGCTGCAGTCGGAGTGGTTCTCATGCAGCCTGTGGTTGCCATTGCCACACATGCTAGTCTTTGTATCTTACTTAGTTTATTTATTGTAGTGGTTTGCTGTGTGCGAGGCCACCACACAACCGAGCCATAGCTGATCATCGGCATTATGACCATTTTGTACAGCCACAGTATTATGTGGGGTGCTAGGCCCCATCTCTTGCCCACCATCCTTCGGCATTGCCAAAAGGTTACTAGGCTCTGTTCAGTTTATTGTCCAAGTGTTTGCCCCAGTTGAGTTTGTCATCTAGGGTTATTCCTAGGTATTTAACTTCCTTTGAAAGCGTTAGTTTCGTTCCGAAGAGAGTTGGCATTTCATAGCTACCCAACTTTCTTCTGTGTGTGAAGAGCATTGCATCTGTCTTCTTTGGGTTTACCGATAGGTCATTCTCCATGCACCATTTCTCCACTATCCTTAGTGCGGATTGTGTTAGGTCACATAGTGTGCTTATTATCAAGCCGCTTACTAATATCACCAGGTCATCGGCGTATGCTATGGTCATAAAATGTTTGTTGTTTAGTTCCATTACTAGATCGTTCACTACCAGGTTCCAGAGTAGTGGTGATAGTACTCCTCCCTGGGGGCATCCTCTCATAACGAGTGCCTGGTGTTCTCTGTTGTCAGATAGTATTACTACTCTCTGTTTGAGCATGTTCATGATCCATTCTGTTATAAGGTGGTCTGTTCCGTGTCTTTGTAGCGCTAACTGAATACTGCTAAAGTTGGTTTTGTCAAAGGCCCCTTCTATATCGATAAAGGTGCCGAGGCAGGAGTTTTTCCTCTCCAGTGCGTTTTCTATATTGCTCACTACAGCATGAAGGGCTGAGTCTGTTGATTTGCCTTGACTGTAGGCGTGTTGGTTTTGATGTATAGTTATGTTCTTAAGAGCCGTATCCTTCAGTTCTCTGTCGCACAATCTTTCTAGAGTTTTTAGTAAGAAGGATGTGAGGCTTATTGGCCGGAATGACTTGGGGTCCGAATAGTCAGTCTTGCCGGGTTTTGGTAGGAAGATTACTTTTACTTCCCTCCATTTGTGTGGTATGTATCTAAATGCTATGCAACTGCAGAGTATATTTGATACGTGTTCCATTAGTTTTAGGCCTCCCCATTTTAGTAGTGCTGGGAAGATTCCGTCTGTGCCTGGTGACTTATAGCTTTCAAAACTATTCACAGCCCATATTGTTTTGTTTAGTTCTGTTATGCGTTCCGCTGTCTCCCACTCAGTCTCAGTTGGGTAGTATTCCGTTGTTTGTTCGTCTTGGTTTTGTTTGTTTACTACTCTACATCCCGGGAAGTGTGTTTCCACCATTAGCCTTTCCGTTTCAGCTGGAGTGGTAGTAGTGGTGTTGTCCAGTCTCCGCAGGGTGCCTAGTAGCTGTTTCGGTTGATCTGCGAGGATCTTCCTTGTTCTGTTTGCTTGCGTTGCCGTGGATATGTTGTCACAGAATTTCCGCCATGAGAGGGATTTTCTGTATCTTAGTCTTTTTTTGAAGTCTGATTTGGCCGTCTTGTAAGCGTCCCAATCAACGTCAGAACTTGTGTTCATTGCTCTGTTCAAGAGTCGTCTCATTTTTGTTCTCAATCGTTCCAACTCTGGCCCCCACCAGCCGTTGTTGTTTTTCCTAGCCGGTGGTGTCGATAGTGGACATGTGTTTTCAAAGCTGTCAGTTATGTTTGTAGTAAGTGAGTTTACCTGTTTCTCCAACTCCCTTGTATTGTTAGGTCTGTAAATTTGTGTATTTTTAAGTTTACCTTCGACAAGTTCCCTATACGCTGGTGTATCCGTGCGTCTTGGGTTTCTTCTTGGCGTTATTGTGTGGGTGTCAGCAGTTAGGTCGTACCGTATCCATCTGTGGTCGGAGCAGGATAACTCTTCCGACACGTGCCAGTTGGATATGTGTTGCGCAGCCAGACCTGTGCTTAGAGTAATGTCAATTATAGTGTTACATCTACGAGTGACAAAAGTTGGTTTAGATCCTGTGTTTAATATATCTAGGTTAGTAGTCATTAGGTATTCCACTAGATCGTTACCTCTTTTGTTGTTTGTTTCCATTCCCCATAGGTTGTGGTGGCCGTTGCAGTCAGCGGATATGACCAGCTCGAGCCTTTCATGTTCACAGTAGCGTATGAGGTCGTTCAGCTCCGCTGGAGGTGGATCATCCTCTGCCGCCATGTACGCGGTCGCCAGTACTATCTCCGGCAGCTTTGAGTTTTGTGTTCTGAGAAATTTTATGGCACACACGTCTCTGGAACAGAATTGAGTTAGTGGTTGTGCCATAATGTTTCGGGATATATAAATGCATGTTCTAGGTTTACAATGTGTATTATAGAATATATTACCTCCGGTGTTACAAAGGCCGTTTATGCGTGTGTTTCTGATCCACGGCTCCTGGATCAGGGCTATCGATGGCTGGTTAACCTCCAGCCATTTGCGAAGTTGAGCCGTTGCAGATTCGCTGTGCTGGAGGTTAACCTGAAGTACCCTACATTGGGAAGGCGCCATCAGAGGGTGTTCCCTCCGCCTTTCCCTTTAGGTGCAGCAGGCTTATCCCCTTTGGCAGGCCGTCCTCGTCCTCAGATTCCAGCAGAATGCCCTCCTCCAAGTCCGAGTTCTGCGCGTCGTCCGTGTCCATGGCAGAGGGGGTGCTCGCCTTAGGTGCGCTGTCAGGCGCTTTGTCCTCCCCTCCGTCCACGGTCGTTTCCTCCCTGGCCTGTTTCTCTGGCGGGGAATCTCTGAAGCGTCCCCCAGCATGCTGGAAACGGATGTAGATTGTCCCACACATGTAGTTCAATCTCCTTCCTTTTTCCATCATGGTAGGTACGACGTCCTCAGGTATTCCCACCAAGAGTAGAGTATTCCCCTTCTTTTTCAGGGGTATAGCGTGCTGCAGTGTCCATTTTCTCACCATGGCCCACGGGTTCTGGAAATTGAGGACCCGTCCGACCTTGGTGAGATCGTTCTCCAGACATGGTATCAGTATACCACATCTGACGCTCCGGACCATCTCGTCCTCCCTCCTTCCAACAAGATGGTCTCCGTTCGTCAGTGTGGCCGTCTCCAGCCACTTCATTAGCCAAGCCTTAGTGTTTGCGTCCTGACACCACAGTTTCAGGTACCCATCCACAAGGCTTGGCTTGCCTGCGAACGCTGGAGCCGCTGCTACCGCGTCCAGATCAGTGTCCAGAGCCGCTTGGAAGATGGCGTCCCCGATCTTCTTTTCCACCTCCTCAGCGTCCTGCTTTGTCAGCCTGCCCGTGCGCACGTTTGTGATCGCAACCGTCAGGTCTGACGCCGCCGCCGCTGCGTAGGTGGATGGTTTTGGCCGGTCCCCGTCAGTGCATCGCCTCTTATGCTCGCCTCGGGGGGATATGGTCTCATCCAGGCGTGCCCTCTTGGCTATCCCCTCTGGTTTTTTCGCCTGGCTCTGTTCTGCAGGTGTTGACGCTGCCCCGTCTCTCCCAGCGTCAGTCCCCTGTAGGTTTTCGGAGGCACGACTTTCCGCTTCTCTTCGCTTTTGAAGCCGCTGCCTCTTCCTCTGCGAGAGTTTCCTCCGCTGGAGTACGTTTGTGTCGGTCTGGGCAGGCATCCCCTTGGGTTTGCACCTGATCTCCCAGCCGGGATCTATGGGCTGCTTAGAGGGTTCGACTGTTGTCGTCCCGCTCTTCACCGCCGTTGTTTGTTTTGAGGTTCCGGCTACTGGAGGCCTCATCGTCTCCGGTTTAGCCATCTTGGCTGGGGTTCCGGTTGGTACCCCCGCTTCCGATGGCTGCCCCAGCTTCAATGTTTCCTCTTTGGCCGGTCCCCCTTCTGTGCTCTTCTGCCTCCTTAGTGCTTCAGCTTTCGCCGTCTCATCTAAGGAGGAAGAAGTTTGTGTGTTTGTTTTGTGTTGTTTTTTTATTGATTTTTTTAATTTATTCTCCATACAGTCCCCACGAGTAGCTAGGGATGTACTAGGTCCATCCGCGCAGAGCCCCGCTTGCGCAGATAAGGCAAAGATTCAACAGGTAGTTGCCCAATACCTGAGGCCACCGTTCGCGACTGGTCTCACCATCAGCCATGCATCTCTCAGCACGGTGAACACCTTAGATTGGTATGGGAGGACTTTTATATTTTGTATAATAGATACTTAAATATGTAGACTTACATATATTTAATAACATCCGGCGGGTTGGGAGTGCCACATCACCGTTAGGAGCGTCGCCCGCGCCCCGCGCCGGATGCCGCCCTCATACTCAGCTACTAGTTTACTTTAGATTGTGTCCTTAAAACAGACAACAAATATATTTTTTTGTACTCTCTGTATAAATATCATGCATTTCAATTCATAACTAGGTATAATATTCATCAGTAGAATCAATCATCGATAGGTCTGTAATGTTGTCATATGACAACACTAATTTTGATCTCGCATTGACAATTTAAGCACATGCACGATTTATTCGCTCAGAATACAGTTAAGCATTCTGTTCTCTCATTATAATTATGTCGTTTAGTGTAGGTATTCAGCCTCCATGTAGACGTAAAACAGTAAAACAAACAAACAAGCGATTCAAATTGATATACTTACTGCGACCATATATAACATGGACGTCTAACGCCAGCTCAAAAATGCCCCCAAAAGCAATTGTTCAATTAAGCCAAGATGGGCAGGACATAGCGCTTTTCTTAATACCGCGCATATTTCGGCGCAACATCTTTGACAAATGTTTATAGAATATAGCCAATCAAAACTTTGATGGACCAATCACAACTATTTTTAAATGGCGGTTTAAGTTTTTAAAGGTTGATATTGACATTCATTAGCACCGCCGTGATGCATTGAAGGGGCTGACACTTGTCAATTAAAATTCAGGACCGTTTTTGAAAGGCAATTTAATATGACATGCGGCTTCCATGTTTTATTTGTTCGTAGTATAGGTACTTACGATTGAGTAAGTAATAATTTTAAATCGACGCATGCATACTGTACTACTTGCAGGCCTCTGTGGCAAACGGGGTCCCACATAATCGTTCAGGGCCCCTCCCGAACTCGGTTCTTAGGTTTGTTTAAACTGTTTTCGTTTCCTCCTGACAAACAGCAGGCTTAGCACACGATTGGTGCGACAGTATGTCGCCGCGAGATAGATCTCCCTTCCTTCGCTAGCTATATTAACAAAAGAGGGACGGATAGACTATCTCGCGGCGAGATACAGTCACGCCAATCATGTGTTAAGCATACAGTGTACGATATATTTCACGATGTTTAGCCAAGTTGCCAATCGCTAACGCTTGTCGCTTAGTAGCGTATCGTAGTTTTCCCTCTCTGTCACTCTTTTATATTAGTGCGACAAAGACAGGTTGCTGCCTTTCGTTTACGATTGATGATTAAGCGTTAGCGATTGACAACTTGTCTAAGCACACAGTTCTCTTTTTAAAAATACAATATGTTGACAAAATAGCTAAGTAGGTATAGTCTAACATTTTAAAATTCATTTTTTTTTATTAATCGGGTTTAGCGTCCCGTTGCTGGGCAAAGGCCTCCCCTCTTTTCCTCCATTCGGCCCTCCATCAATCTCTAAGTAGTTAAATTTGTCTGTGGGTTAAATTATCACTTTTCTTTTCTTAAGTTATGGGACAAAAAAGAAAAGAGCTAGCTAGCTTCGAAAAATCAGCCCTAAAAAAACAAACCATAGAGTAGCTTCCTCTATGGTTTGTTTTTTTAGGGCTGATTTTAAGAAATACTAATAAAAAAACAGTTTATCTAATATATTTTATTCGCTGTCGTGTAAGATAACATTATCACTGCTGTCGGCACTGTCCACCGGCGGTTCCGGGTTCAAACGAATCTCCTTTAAAACTGTGTCCAACCAGGCTCGACTATTTGATATCTGAAAATTTATAAATTGTTAATGAAATAACCAATAAAAAAACCGACTTCACACCATTTCTCGAAGATCCAATCTTCAGACCCTAACTTGGTGCCAACGGGACCAGGATGCTTAGCCAAGTTGCCAATCGCTAGCACGTAATCGTCAATCGCAGCTAACTGTCTTTGTCGCTCTAATATGAAAGAGTGACAGAGAGGGAAAACTACGATACGCTACTAAGCGCTAGCGCTTGGCAACTTGGCTAAGCATACAGGATGCTCTCTCTCTCTGTGACTCTTTCATATTAGTGCGACAAAGACAGGTAGCTGCCTTTCGTTTACGATTGACGATTAAGCGTTAGCGATTGGCAACTTGTTTAAGCACCCAGGTTATGGTTTTAATCATCCTATTTTGAAACAGATGAAAATCGGTTCACGATTCTCGGAGATATCAAGTGACATACATACAGAAAAGTCGACTTGAGAATCTCCTCCTTTTTTGAAGTCTGTTAAAAAGAGTCCTTTTTTTAGTTTGTTCGGAAAGTGGAGGCACGTGAGAAATATGGGTGTACCTGGCTGCCAAATGTATTCACTTTCCGTACAGACTCTAAATGTGCTTGTCACAATTATTTGAGGAGTTCCCTCGAACCCTCAAGCATCCTACCAGGATTTGAAAAAAAATGGGACCACTATGTAAGAAGTTCTGATCGTAAAAAAATTGCAGATCGGTTCAGCAATGAAGAAGTTCTGAAGTAACAAAATATATAAAAAATTAAAAATAAAAAGCAACCAAGCTAATTTCGGGCCACGCGAAAGAAATAGTATATTACATGCCAAGGCCGTTTAAGTGGGAAATGTCTCGGATGGCGTGTAATTGTAGGCTGAGGCGAAGCAGAGGCCGACAAACATGTGATCCGAGGCTTTCTTATTTAAACCGAGGTGTGTATACTATTTTTCTGCTCAACGGAGCCGGCAGGCGGCAATTTAGTTTAGCGCAGCGGCCAGAAAAGTGCTGTTTGCCGGCCGGAGGGTAGAAAAATCTTTTTGTCAACGACACTGTAGGATTTCAAAAATATTATCATTTTCAAACGGATTTTTCCGGAGGGTAAACGGTTTCCAGAATGTATATTGATTGGGAATGGGAATGTGTTAATCGCATTCCGTTTCACGTTGTATCCATTCTGGGCACCAATTCCTGGTCCACACCTCCTCGTGGTCCCTCCGGTAACTGGGACAAATAGTACAACAGACTTTGCTGCTGTACTACTTGTTCCAGGCAAACGTGGCAGGAAGAGAAACTCGCCAAGACGCATTGGCCAGCGTGGCGTTTTAAGGCTATACCCTCTTCTAAAATGAAAAGTACGCATAAACCCCGGCCCTCAGTCCCCAGCGGCCCCGCTATCCCAGGCTCCGGCAGCGGTCCTGGTAACGGTGGGGCGGAGGGTGCTAAGAATCCCTGGAAGAGATCCGGCTGCCACACAAATTCGAACACGACCCTGACCCTGGCGTCTTACAACGCCAGGACGATGCGAACGGACGACCGATTGCTTCAAGTGCAACTGGCACTGGACAATATCAAGTGGGACGTAATAGGATTATCGGAAGTGAGACGAAAAGGTGAAGACCTAATTAAGCTCACTTCTGGTGACCTATTCTACTACCGAGGTCATGAGGATTCCTGCTATGGGGGGGTGGGATTTCTTCTGCAAAAAAATATCGCTTCCGCAGTCAAGAATATAAAAAGTGTATCTACTCGCGTTTGCTATGTCGTACTACAACTCAGCACTCGTTATTCCATCAAGATAATCCAAGTATACGCCCCCACCTCTAGTCATTCTGATGAGGAGGTAGAAACCTTTTATGAAGACATTGAAAAAGCTATTGAAGATTGTCCGTGCCAGTATTTCACTTTGGTGGGTGATTTCAATGCTAAGATTGGAGAACAATTGTCAAATGAAAAGTCTGTTGGTATGTTTGGTCTTGGGATCCGTAACAGCCGAGGACAAACCTTAGTCAATTTTCTTGAGCGAAGACACCTTTACGCGATGAACACATTTTTTCAAAAGCGAGCTTCTAGAAAGTGGACATGGGCAAGTCCCGACGGTAAAACTAAGAACGAAGTTGACTACATTATAAGTCCTCGTAGAGATGTAGTCACGGATGTCACCGTTCTAAAAAATTTCAGAGCCGGAAGCGACCACAGGTTGATTAGGGCAACGTTAAGGTTTAACTTGAAGAAAGAGCGAGCAAAGATGATCATCACTCCTTCAAGATATTGTAACAAGGACATCGGTTTTCTTCAGGATAACTTCCGGATAGACCTTCAGAACCAATTTGAGGCCCTGGAGGAAGAAAATCTTGACGTTGACTTTATTCATAATATATTGAACAAGGCATTACTAGACACAGCAGATAAACATCTTGGCAAAGTACGGAGAAAAGAAAAAAAGTTATCACCTGAAACGCTTGCTATGATAGAGGAGAGAAGGCAAATGAGGCATGAAACAGTAACAGATCAGAAAGAAATAGAACGTATCAGTAAAATTATTAGTAAAAAGATTAGGAAAGATTTGAGAAAATATAAAACTGACATAATTACCAACACTATTAAAGAATGTAGGGGTCCCAAGGTTTTTAGGAGGAAACTACGGACTGGAGTGAAAGAAATAGTTAAGCTAAGAGACAATGATAACAATTTGGTTGCAGACCGCGACCAAATTGTTAAAATTGTCGAGGACTACTATGCAACATTATATTCATCGCATTCGGACCCACCACAAGTAGTTACGACAGATCCCAGAGCACCCCCTACCCCATATGTAGACAATGAAAATATACCACCTATATTAGCAGACGAAATTAAGAAAGCACTATATCACATGAAAGCTGATAAGTCTCCTGGCGAGGATGGCATAACATCGGACCTACTCCGTGCCGGTGGCGACCCTGTCATCCGAGTACTTGTAAAACTATTCAATCAGGTATTGCAAGGCACTGTCACACCGGCATCGTGGAAAACTGCAACAGTCACCATCCTTCATAAAAAAGGGGACATTTCGAAGCTTAGCAATTATCGCCCCATTAGCCTCCTTTCCCACACCTACAAACTTTTTGCTAAAGTTTTGTGTAACCGCCTAACTCGTGTTTTAGATGAATGCCAACCACCCGAGCAAGCTGGTTTCCGCAGTGGATTTTCCACCATTGACCACATACATGCGGTAAAGCAGCTGATGGAGAAGAGTCATGAGTACAACCGGCCACTGTGCATGGCCTTCGTCGATTACGAGAAGGCCTTTGACAGTGTCGAGCACTGGGCCGTGTTTGACTCGCTCCACCGCTGCTCCATCGATGCCCGCTATGTGGATCTACTGCGGGAACTGTATAGCTCGGCAAAAATGCAAGTTCGGCTTCACAAACTTACCGACCCAATATCCATCCAAAGGGGAGTGCGCCAAGGGGATACCATTTCACCCAAGCTTTTTACGACAGTATTGGAAGACGTCATAAAAACGCTTGAATGGGACAGAACTGGAATCAGCATCCATGGTGTCTTCTTGTCGCACTTAAGATTTGCGGATGATATTGTTTTGTTTGCCGAGACCCTGGATGATCTCCAAGGTATGATCCAGAACCTCTACCGAGCTTCCATAAAGGTAGGTCTTAAGATGAATATGTCCAAGACTAAAGTTATGACGAATATCTCTAGTGATTCTATTCCAACCATAATGGTTGGGAACGAAAACCTGGAGGTGGTCGAGCAATACGTGTATCTTGGACATATTCTATCTTTTGACAAAAAACACCAACAAACGGAGATCTCCAGGAGAATTCAGCTGGGTTGGGCGGCGTTTAACAAACTAGCGGATATCCTCAAACCCGCTGACATTCCACAATGCCTGAAAACCCGCCTCTTTAATCAATGTGTCCTGCCAACCATGACATACGGTGCCGAGACATGGACGCTCACTAAGGAGGCTATGAATAAAATTAGAGTAGCACAAAGAGCCATGGAGCGCGCCATGCTCGGCATCAAGCTACAAGACCGTGTGAGGAATACCGAGATTCGACGTCGCACGAAAGTGCAAGACGTCGGGGACGTTATTACCAAACTGAAGTGGAATTGGGCAGGACACATTGCCAGGCAGCGTGATGGCAGGTGGACCAAAATGTTAACGGATTGGTGGCCGCTTTCAGATTTGAGAAGCGCAGGGCGTCCGACCGCTCGATGGGTGGACGATATTCGGAAGAATACGGGTCACTTTTGGATAAGGTTAGCTCAGGACCGGGACCAGTGGCGTACAAGAAGAGAGGCCTATGCTCAGCAGTGGGCGAATAACGGCTGAATATGATGATATGATGATGATGATCATTTTCAATATGGATTTAGCTTATTTGGACGACTGAACACATTCAAAAACAAAAAAAAAATACATTTCTTAAATCAGCACGGGCTCTTGAATTGATCACCGCTATTACATTACAGTTGATATTTTGTAAATTAAAACAAAATATTATTAGTTAAATATTAAATACGTGTACGTATTAAGATAGTATCATGGAGGTGCAAAAGTCGGTGCAAAACCGCCCAAAACCGGTTTTATCTAAACGTTCCCAGCAACAGCGCGAGCGCAGAACCGACTCATTGATAAAGAATTTAAATAGGCCTAATAATAATAGGTTCTTCAAAAATGTGCGTAATTAACAAAGATCGGGTACATGTGCGTCATTGTTCGCAATAATATGGACATGACTCCAAAGTTGATTAAATTAATAATCATAAATAAAAAAATATTGATATTGGATGTCATATACCAAAGAAAAAACGACCAAGATCACCAACGTCCGAGGATTCCCTCATCGGACAGGTAGGTATATGACATCCAATATTTATAATTTATATATATAGAATTAAGTAATGTGACTACTGGGGAAAAAATAAAAGTACAAATCAAAATATTTAGTTAATGAATAATTAGATTTGTGTTTTCACGAAAACTTAAACAAAAATGTTTTATTTTCAGACGACATGAGTTCACAGCAATGCTAGTTTACTACATAAGTTTTACAACTGTTATTATATCTATAGCTACTTAATCTTCACAAAATACCTACCAACGACTGACTAGTTATTTTTCTTTCCGCCATCGATTTATCGAATCACACGGTCCTGAACATGTAATTCGATCATACATAACATAATCTAATTTAAAATTAAACGAATAATTTCTTAAAATTTCATTTTGAATCTTTAAGGTGTTAAATAGGTAAAGCTCTGAAAATGA
Source organism: Thaumatotibia leucotreta (assembly GCA_025490895.1). Lineage (NCBI taxonomy): Eukaryota > Metazoa > Arthropoda > Insecta > Lepidoptera > Tortricidae > Thaumatotibia > Thaumatotibia leucotreta. Next base: position 9,157 of record JALPQI010014405.1, on the reverse strand, counting down.
TTAAATGATTTATTATTCAATCAACTTTGGAGTCATGTCCATATTTGTTACGAACAATGACGCACATTTGTCCAATCTCTGGTAACTAAGCAGAGGGCCGAGAGTTGAACCATTAATATTTTATTGATATTAAAATTTTGTTGATAGGTTCCCATATCAATGGTTCAACTATCGATGCTTGGTATGGACATCACGAGCCTTAATTGAGCTTACCGTGGGACTTGGTCGATTTGTACAACTTACCTTAGCATAAACTCCAGGCTTGGATTTATAAGTGCACTCCTCAGTGCCCGAGAATAATGCGATGCCGTACAGAGTACCGCCTTTGGTGGCTCCGCTGAAGTGCACTGCTGGGTCCCCCGTATCGCCCTGGTGACAAGAATCCATATCAATACATATAATCAACACTTTTAAAAAATATATACCTAATAAAATAAAAAACCGACTTTAGCCAATTTCTCCAAGATCTCTTCATCAGATCCCGACTTGATGCCAACGGGACTATATCGGATAAAAAAAGAATTAACGAAATTGGTTGACGTAATGCAAATTTAAGCCGTGGGAAGGCAAACTATCATTATCACGCGTGTGGGTTTACCACATTGTTGGCAAAAACCTTCCGTCGAAGCAACTAGATCGTTTCATTGGATTAAATGAGCTGAGGATTTCTTTTTATTTTGTTCATTTTCATAATTTTGAATTTATGGGTAAATTTTGGGTTATTTCTACTCAGAATCACGAGCTCTTTCGATGTTAATTGGGATAAAAAGGAATTATCGAAATCAGTAATTTGTCCATTTGTCGTGCACATTTGGTCCCATTTTAATTTGGCCCAGTTCTGACAATGGCATCCATGAGAAAACCATATAAGTCATAAATTTGCATTAATTACTTATCGCTTGTCAAAGACATTTTGGCCTGTTCATCAAAAGCTTGTACCTAACTTGTAATACAAGTGGAAGTCTCTTTTTATCGTCATTAATTGGATAAGGACTTCCGCACAACACACTTGTATTACAAGTTAGGGCTTGTCCATTAATCACGTCATACGATTTTGGCCTATTTTAGACCCCCCCATCCCCCATGGTGATACTTGGTGATATTTTCAGGACCCCCCCCCCCCTATACAGTATGACGTGATTAATGGTCAAGCCCTTACAAGCTTTTGACAAATACGCCCCTGGTCTTCCCAAATGCCTGAATATCTGTCAGAAAAGAAATGTTTCTTAACTCACCGCGCATAACGCAACGCCTTTCACGGAGCTTTGCAAACACATGTGGTCTGACTGAAGTCGGAATCCGCTCCCGTAGAGCAGCCGACATGACGCCCGCGGCACATCTTGTACTATCATCCTTCTTAGCTCCTGGTTTTGGCCCTCACGGATTTGTCCTGATATCTGGGGAAAAGACAGGGAAAAGATGATGGGAAAAATGTTTCGCGTCAAATATTTAAACAGAAAATCATTTTTTTTCTTAGAAATATAATGTTTAAGTTATAGTTATAATATTGCTCAGAGGCAGTAATAAAACTACAATTTATGTACATAGAATAAATCTAACGAATCTACTTAACCTAACCTATATCTAAGATTATATTATAGAAGATAGAGGGTCCTTCTTGTAAGATTAAATCATTTTAATTGGGGGGTATGTTAAAAGGTAAGTCTATCCACAATCACCATCAAATATATTGGAGCGGCCACGGTACTTAAAAATATCTGAACATGCATTCTAACGCAATCAATGCAATCACGGAATGTTTAAAACAAAACGCTCACAACTTACGGATACGTATCCAGAGACAACGACGTGTCCGTACTTTGGTGGCACGTCAGCTATGGGCAATGCCAGAGCTACTAATTGCACTCGACTACATCACACAGTGTTACTACAAGTGCAGTACATTATACATGTAACTATGACGATGTAAGGTACACCCGGGTAAGACCGGACTATTTTTCGGTGAGTTGAAAGGATGTCACAAAAAAAAAACATAAATTTATTCTCACTAACTTTTACCTGCAGATGTGTGACGCGATAAAAAAGAAATCAAGCTTTCAATATAAATTTACTTGATGCCGCTCAGCCGAATAGCTTAGGAGTAATCTACACTCAAACATGCACTATTTTCCCAACCGAAAAACCTTCTTGGCTTAAAATCGGACTAGTATTTAATTTCGACTCTAAAGTAAGGAGAATAAGGTGCATAGCTTCCTGTTAAAGATTGGATCTCGTAAAATTCTCGAACAAATTATCTTTTGAAATAAAACTATGAAAACGGATAAACTCGCGTATATTAACTAATTTTAACTTCATTCCGACGTTTCGAACACTTTACAGGGTTCGTGGTCTGCGGATGACTGCCATCATAGCAGTCATCCGCAGACCACGAACCCTGTAAAGTATTCGAAACGTCGGAATGAAGTTAAAATTAGTTAATATACGCGAGTTTATCCGTTTTCATAGTTTTATTTCATGAGTAATCCTCGCGGTAACCGAAGAAAATATTAAATTAACTTTTTTTAAACAGTCGTAGCTCACGAGTGATGCAGCTGAGCGGTTGCTGCATACTAGCGAGAAGAGCGGGGTGAAATGGCGTCATGCATAATATAGCCAGTGAGGAAAAAATACGACTATTTTAGTAGTTATTGCGGCCATCCGATCTTACATTAGATCCGATCTTAGCCGGGTGTACCTTACATCAGCTGTGGGCAGTGCCACAGTAACTAATTGCACCCGACTACTTGAGTAATAATGTTTAAAACTAAAACGCTCACAACTTACGGATTCGTATCCAGTGATAACGACGTATCCGTTGTTCGGCGGCATATCAGATGTGGGCACGGGCAGTGCCAGAGTAACTAATTGCACCCGAATAATTGGAGTCACCGGCATGTTTAAAACAAAACGCTCACAACTTCTACGTTCTACGCAATATCTTCTCGTCCTATTGGACGAGAAGATATTGCGTATATTTATTGCGGTATATTTACCGCAGTGTCACAAGTCGAAAGTCTTCGACCAGTGTGTGTTGCCAGTGATTACTTACGGATCTGAAACGTGGTCGTTCACTATAGGACTGCGGAGGCTCAGAGTCACTCAACGAGCGATGGAGAGCGCAATGTTTCTCTGCGAGATCGCATCAGGAATGACGAGATCCGCAGAAGAACGAAAGTGACTGACATAGCCCGAAGAATCGCCAGGTTGAAGCGGCAGTGGGCTGGCCATATTGCCCGAATGACCGATGACCGGTGGGGTCGGCGTGTTCTCGAGTGGCGACCACGCACTGGAAGGCCGCCTCACAAGATGGACCGACGACCTGGTAAAGGTTGCGGGTGTCCAATGGATGCGGACAGCTCACGACCGATCTTTGTGGAACTCTCTGGGGGAGGCCTATGTCCAGCAGTAGTCGTCAATTGGCTGATGATGTGATGTGCTCACAACTTACGGATCCGTATCCAGTGACAACGACGTGTCCGTACTTCGGTGGCTCGTCGGCCGTCGGCGGCGCCAGCGCTACTAATTGCACCCGACTACCTGTAGTCACCGGCATGTTTAGCTAAAACAGGTTAAAATTGTAGAAATCAGCGTGATTTTGAGTAATTTAACTTACTGATTTATGTGGCATGTTACTGGGTCATTTGCAGAAAAAGTGTACCTTTTAATGCCACGAAAATAAGTATGTAAATTGAGATTTCTCAGTTTAGTTACCCCCATACTAGAGGTATGAAAAATTCTGTAACAAATTTGAGATTTTTTTTATCAGTTTCGTTACATTTCGTTTCATATATTTAGTATGGGAGTAACTAAACTGAGTAATCTCAATTTACATACTTATTTTCGTGACATTAGGGACAATTTTTTTTGTTTCATAACTGAAAAGTACGCACGATGCCGAGTAAAATGATGTATTATAGTCCATGATCGCAAAAAAATTAAAAGGTACACTTTTTATGCAAATGACCCTATTGTGAAACTTAGGCTCGATTTCACCAAACTTTTATTCGAACTCATGAGAATAAGCATAAATATGCATTTGATTTAAAAGCTTGTTTTTCACAGCAGTAGCCGTACTCGTACCATGAGTTGGGAAGTAAAGGATACGTTAGGTTTCACTCGATACGTATTGCATTCTATCGCACTCGCATTGAATTATTGGAGCGAGCGCGATGGCCTGCTTTACGTATCGAGTAGAATGTAACGTTACCGATACTTGCAAAATCATGGTAGGTAAGATTACAGTATAGGACCTATGATCTCGATATTACGTTATGTTATGTATAATAAAAACAAAAAAAGTGAGCGATTCTTACTAACGAACTATTTATTTCGACATGTATAGATGTAGAGACAGACAGTAAACATGTGCAAAATTTTGCACTGTAGATAAATGGATGAAAGTGAAGAAAATGTGTACATATTAATAAACTCTACTGTACAAAATATAACTGTTAGTAAGTTTCACCTAGGGCGCTCGAAAATATGCCCATTAGTTGTTCTGTTTTTTATATTTTAGCTCGAAAATATGGCCATTAGTTGTTCTGTTTTTTTACTGTAGATATTGTAATAATCAAATATTTATTATTTAAATGAAGAAGCCTAACGGAGCCGACATGTTTTTTCAGACAAAGGTTCATAAAAAAATAGATTAAAAAAAGTTTTCATCTTACCCTAACTAAAGCAAGGTTATGCTCAGGGTAGTACTGATCTATCCGGTACTCCGGATGCCTGATGATCTCTTTGGCCGCCAGTATTTTGCCGCCAAAATCGCGGAATACGGATCCGGTACGGACGGAGACCTCATCCTTCGTTACACTGGGGAAAAGACATATTATTTTTATTAATTAAGCAGTAACACGTAGTATAATGGCATCTTTACAGGCCATAGGTACTTCCACTGAGTAGATTCAATATGAACTATTACTTGTCTTGTTGTTTCGTCAGCCTCCGTAGCCTAGTCGGTAGTGACCCTGCCTACGACGCTGGAGGTTCCGGGTTCGAAGGGGAGGGCATTATTTATATATAACATTTGTTCCTTGGTCATGGCTGCCTATGTATTTAAGTATCTGTACTTCGCCTGGTACCCACATTACAAGCCTTAATTGAGCTTACCGTGGGACTAGATTTGTGTAAGATGTCCCAGGTATTTATTTTATTATTATTATTTATTATTACCTGTTATACTAGACCAGGAGTAATTTGGAACCTAGGCCTTCATACGTAAGCAATCCGTTTCCATTATCGGTAATGAGTATAATTAGATGTATGTACAGTCAAGGGCAGAAATACAGAAACCTTTGCTTTAAATTGTGTGTGAACATCGAGGAAGGCAGATCCGTTGGAGGTAGCACGAGTCTTGGCATGTCGTTGGAGCTGATGGGACCTTTGCCGAAAGGAGCCTATATCAGCCACTAAAGTAGAGATCTGCGATCTTCTACAGATCACAAAGATACGTATTCATACAGCTGATAATACATTCCACATTTTACGTTGTCTCGTTAAAACTATGAACATTAAAACCCAAGTATCACATGCCATGGCGCAGTCGGTAGGATACAAACCTGAATTTCCTAGTTTGCGTGTTACAGCGCAGAATAGTCACAAATCAACAAATGGTCAACTGTGAGCGACGGTACTTACTAGTCGAAGCACTGCGCTGCCGACAAGACGTATGAGAGGCCGACCAGAGCACCTCCGCACCAATGTTTGCCGTGCAATCTGAGAACAATTACATCACATCATCAGCCTATATCCGTCCACTGCTGGACAACGGCTTCTCCTTAGCATATGCGTATGGACGCATTAGGAGGTAAATGCCCATAATCGCCATGCTGGGCAAGCGGGTTGGCGATCGCAGTAGTATGTCCAGTATGATTCATAATGCTGCTGCCCATCATCAATCTTTGATTTAATAAGTAAATGGTCAGTGACTTCAATCTCTTAGCCGATTCTTACGACATCCGCGGGAAGAGTTGGAGTGGTGACAAATGTATTCTAACTGCCGTCACTACACGGCAAAATCCGTATCGCACAACGCATCAGTATTGCCATAAAGCGAGGAAATGCAACAACCTTGGGCCTTGGTACAATGCCACAAGGGCCAATGTTAGATATAGGTTAGGTTAGTTAGTTTATGTATATAAATTGTGCAGTTTTGAAAAAAAAAAACTTACAATAAACTAAAAATTCGTAGGTCCTTTAGGTCTTACCCATATGTTCCACTAGAGCGAAAGGAACAAACAATACTTTGCGGCTTTATGAATAAGGGGGTTAGTTAAAAACAAATTGAAGTAGCATACCTGACAGAGACGGTGTAGGGGTAGTCCTCCAGACAAACAAGACCATTCTCAGTAGTCAGTCGTTTTCGTCTCAAGTGTGTCAGATCTTCCTCGAACTTCGGAGGAAACTCGCACTCCTGTTCAGATGGTTGTACTTTTACTGGAAACATACATTATTGTCAGTCCCTGAGGGTCTACTGGATCTATCGCTTCAGGGTTTTCTGTCGCTCTAATGAAAGCGTAATTGGAGGGACAAAAACATGCCGGAAATTACGACAATCGTTGTTGACGTTAGGGCTGGGCTATGCTTCGAACGATAACACGAAATTCGCTTTTGCTAGTCCTGAAACCCTCACACATTTGTATTTATCTAGATTGCCTTAATACACATATAATTTAACGCCCTTATTCATAAACTTTGGGGGAGGCCTATGTTCAGCAGTGGACGTCTTTCGGCTGATATGATGATGATGATGATGATATTCATAAACGTCTCCTAACTTAGCAGATCGTTAAGTAAGGTACACCCGGGTAAGACCGGACTATTTTTTGGTGAGTTACAAAGGATGTCACAAAAAAAAAAATTCTCACTAATTTTTACCTGCAGATGTGTGATGTACGTGATAAAAAAAATCAAGCTTTCAATATAAATATACTTGATGCCGCTCAGCCGAATAGCTTAGGAGTAATCGACACTCAAACTAGCACTATTTTTTTTCAAGACACCCTGCCGAAAAACCTTCTTGGCTTAAGATCGGACTAGTATCTAATTTCAACTCTAAAGTAAGGAGAAGATGGTTCCTGTTAAAGGTCAGATCTCCAAAAAATTCCCTTTTTTTTAAACGTTCGTAACTCACGACCGATGCGGCTCGGTTGCTGCATACTAGCGAGAGGGGCGGGGTGAAATGGCGTCATGCATAATATTGTCGGTGAGGAAAAAGTACTACTATTTTAGTAGTTATTGCGGTCATCCGATCTTACATTAGATCCGATCTTAGCCGGACTTTAGTGTTTGTCCCTTTCGCAGACATATTCATAAGATCAAATGGGACAAACAATACTTAGTGGCTTGTTAAGTTAGAAGACGTTTGTGAATCCCCCATATTCATCTTATGAATAAATCTTCCAAAGACCATGATTTTAGCAGCAGCAGGGAAGTAATAGTCTATCGATGAATATCGATGGTTATTTGGTGATGTGATTGTAAATAGTCGTTTCCCATTTTGTACAATTGGAATTCAACGCCCGTTTAAAAATAAGCTACAATGATAGAGAATACTACATAGCTAAGATGCCAATGACTAATACTCAATGGTGCATCTTAGCAACCTTACTTAACCGAACAACAAATATCAGATTATATACGAACTTGGAAAAATTGTGTTCTTTTTTTGTCGATGGCATATAAAACAATGTAATTTCCATCAGGCGATTCGTCTGTTCGTTTGCCACCTATAGCATAAAAAAAATGTAAAAGTAGAATGGTGAGATTCAAAAAAGTTGTTGTAAAGTACAAATGTATGTACATACTTAGTAGAGTTTAATAAATTCATTTTAAGTTGCAGAGAGTTTTTTTTATGTGGGAAACGACCAGAATTTTAAATTTTACACATTATGACTCTATTGATTAGTGGAACATAGATAATTGCGTGAGCGTTAGCGATTGACATCTTGGCAATGCATCTACACCACCATCATTATTTAGATCCGTAGCTTGTCGCAGATTTACGTCTTAAGATGCATTTAGACCAAACGAGCATTCGCTCATTCTATCCCCCACTCTAGGATATCAACGAATTTCGACCAATCGCGTTTTGTGTAACACCTTTACACGTGTTAATGAATTTTCAGAATTGTCAGATCGTTTATGTGGATTATTTGACGTTTATGCTATAATTATATCTAGTCGCGATTCAAAGCAAAATTAATTCCACACAGCTGAAGTTTATCAGTTTTATCACATGCGTTTTTTTTTTCACAGTCATCTTTTCCACACCATTGTATCTCTTTGCTCTTAATTTTTCGAGTGAAACAAGTATATAAAACTTACCGCAATCAATATCACTATAACTTATTATAAGCACTAATCCTAAAATACAATTAAATAAACTATGTAACATTTTCGGAGCTATAAATTTTGCATACTAGCACATTGTACAATTATATTACAACACAAACAATATTCACAAAAAATAAAGTCTGCATTTCGAACCGAACTGCATCAAACTTTGAAGCAGTATGATTTGCAGCCGATTAGTAATAAAATGTTCATAACCAACGAGTGTTTTGTTTTGCCAACTAATCCGGAACAATGGCGCAATCTGTTTGTAAACAATCAACATTGCTTACTTATCGCGTAATACAAACGTATTAAGTAAGTGGTTTGTTTTGGGTTTACATTCTGAATCAAGGAAAACATTTCCTTGTTTTTGACTAGCTTTTATTATATTGTCGTTTTATGCCCTGCTACTACCTATTGTCTTCTCTCTCTACTTTGCATTTACTATTCCCATCTAATGCTTACATCTGCCTTCCTTGTCTCCTTCTTCTCCTGCCACTAGGAATATATTTCTAAAAACTTGTATTACCGAAAAGTATGTCCTTATTAAATGAATGGTGTTTAAAAGAGTTGAAAATATCCCTAAATCGCAAAGATTGAATATCAGTTAAAACAGCTGCCGTCGTTCAGCTGTTTTCCAAATAAACCGCTGGCATTGTTTTACATGAGAGCAATTTGTTTATTTTGTTAAACAAAACAGCAATGTATACAAACGTTCTGCGCGGTTTCAGTTTGTTGATAAATTGGATCATAGGTAGCAATGTGCTAATTGCAAGAATGTTCGCAGAAATTTCCAAGGGATTACAAGTTTTAATAGGAA
>JALPQI010014404.1:0-37406 GCA_025490895.1 Thaumatotibia leucotreta | reverse complement strand
CCTTGTGACCATATATAACATGGACGTCTAACGCCAGCTCAAAAATGCCCCCAAAAGCAATTGTTCAATTTCTTAACACCGCGCATATTTCGGCGCAACAACTTTGACAAATGTTTATAGAATGTAGCCAATCAAAACTTTGATGGACCAATCACAACTATTTTTAAATGGCGGTTTAAGTAATGGCAGATAAACCGAACGCGGTTTTCGCTCGCCAGGTGAGCCTTATTGTTATTAGCTTTTAAGTGTTTTTAGATAAATAAATAAAATAAAAAAAAGTTTTTATAGGTTGGTATCGAAATTGATTACCGTGATACATTGAAGAGGGGGTGACACTTGTCAACTAAAATTTAGGACCGTTTTTGAAAGGCAATTTAATACGGCGTGCGGCTTCCATGTTTTATTTGTTCGTAGTGTATACCTGTGTAAGCGGGCTGGTATTGGTAGTGAAGACGCCAAGGAAGCGCTTGTCGCGAGCGACGCGCATCGTGGCGTGCTCGAGCGCACGGATCGCCGCCACGTTCTCGCGCGCGTTCAGGTGCTCCGCGGTCGCCATCATGAAGGAGTGGAGGATGGTGCCTGAGGACGAGGTTTGACTGTTGTAGACACGTTTATGAAGCTTTAGAGAGCTTTTTAAAGCGTTGCCTATGCCGTTTGGTTTTTACCATGCGGAAACCCTCGCTATAGTCACCGATTTCTAAGAATGAACTTTTGACGGTTATATATTAATCCTTATTAATATGAGGGTAAGACTCACCATTTTCTCGATAGTCTTAACGTCATATACATATATAAGGCTCATTTCTAAACTGTGAATATTTCATTCTTAGGAGTCTTCCTCATTTTCAATCTATCTTCTCACAGTCATGATTCGGTAAGCTAAATAATGACAAGAAGAAGTTGGAAGGTTGAAGGACAGGTATCTATTGATAAAACTGTCACTGTGAGAAGAGGAGCGAAGCTTGTAAAAACTTGAAAAAGGAGAGAACTTTTGCATTGTGATTCCATCCGTTAAAATAAAGCACGCTGAAGGAGATGACACATATCGAACAAAAATTAAACGTCATTGTTGTCAAAGAAATTCAACCTTGTGAAATTCAAATAAGCAGTTCTAGTTAATACTGACCTTTTCCTTCAGGAAGCATGGTATCCCTGACGGAACCCTCGACGAATTCCAGGAAGGCCATGATTTTGGCGAGTCCACCAGTCAGCTCGATTTCTGGCTCGTCACGAGCGTCGAAGTTTAAGGCCACGGCCACTGGGGTTCCACTATCTGCGACCCAAGAGTATTAGTTTAATAACATGATTAGAAAAGCTAACGAATGATCATAGACTCAAGTAAGTACCTCCTGGTCTACTACTAATTAATGAAAATGATACGATTCGGAGCGGTAGTTTGTTATTTTGAGGTTAAGGGATTATGGCAAAGCCCGTGGCGGATTGCTTTATTATTTGTTTTGCGCTTAATTAATATTATTATTTTGTTCCCACTTGACGAAGCCTGTGCTGTGGACTTGAGACTTGTTATTCATACTATATGAGGTTGATTAATAAATATAATTATATTTTTTTTATTAATAATGAAAATTAGCCAGGGTGAAGTTGTTAAAGCGTTTGACACTCTTCTCATCCGTATAATGTGGAAAAAAATGCCCTCCTTCAAATAACTCACTTCTGGACTTGGAGTAAGTTTAACTAAACCTTCGATAAACAGCACGGTCTATCAGATTTGGCAACTAATAAAAAACGTGGAAAATTTTAGGTTTTGGTGTTTCTCAAGGAAGCACTATGGTGTCAATGCTTTAAGATCAACTACATTGAACATTCTCAGAGCTAACAATATTTTGACTAGTGTTCCTCAAGGCAGTATATTAGGACCAACTTTTATAGTAGTTCCCCTAAATAAGTGGCACAATTTACCGTCTCTAAGAACAACGGAAAGACGTGCTTGCAGCAGCGCCGCCCAGCATGCGCTGACACAGTGCGCGTAGTCGCGGGTCTCGATCTCGTGCCGGAGGAACTGCTCTAGCTCCGCTTTCTCGTAGAACGATGTTACGATCATGCTGGAAACGAAGGGAACATAGAATTATAGAGAAATACTTTTCCCTTGCTAGGGTAGTTTAGCCGGATTACCGGTCACTTTGGTTTTGCGGCCTTTTTCATAGTAAATGTTTGAAGCGTTGGGTGGCCGAGAACTAAATTTATTTGGCCGAAAATAACTAAATTCATCTGGCCGAAAATCACCAAAAATACCCTACAAAGCTAGGATTTCTTACAAAGTATATCTAGCAATTATAATCGGTATACTTAATGGTGTAAAACATTGTCATTCTATTGAAATTTGGGTGACTACGATTGTCCGAAGACATTCTAAGACTAAATACTTTATTTATAATATTTTAACATAAGTAACATTAAAATGAAGTGAAATCATTTACTAGGATTTCGTCCTGGCTACCATGATCTGCCATGAAATGCGATGCAATTTAAGTTCATTTTTTGACAGCTATTCAGATTAGGTCCTAACTAAACTGGTGGCTTACGAAGGTCACGAGTTTGCCGTTAACGTGCTACTCATCACATTAGCACTTGCACATTTGTTAGAACCTGACGGCAGACCGACATACGGGACCATCATAAACCACCTGAATCGGATTAGTAGATAGATAGCCCTGTACAGAAATTGAAACAAAAATAACTTACTCGATAACATCATCTTTGTGCTCGTCGCGCATAGGTTCGGCGGTGAACTTGGGCTGACTTCCATCACCCTGGCAGTCGGGGCTGGTGGATAATTTCGAAAGCACCTCTCCAAGGTTAGTTGCCTCTAGGAAGTCGCTTATTTCTGAAAGTTGCATTCTGTTGTAGTTTGTCTTCGGTATTATTTTCAACGTTATTAGGCGTCATCTATATGCTTAAAAATTTTCTTAGGCACTGGTCTCACCGTGAGCTACTATTTAAGCTATGAACTATGAGCTATAGACACGAGGAAAAGATACGCATTCCCGTGTAAAAAAAAGAGACACGGCGATAGGAGTTATATCCGCTTGGCCGTTACGATCTCCAACCAAAAGAGTCATCCAAAAAATCTTCAAAGATGAAATGGCGAAGTCGGTAGGAGTCGATGAGGCAGTCGAAATATAGGCCTTATTTAAATAGATGTCAATTTTTGATCTGTCAACAATATGATTTTTCTGTAAAGCTTACCAATGTAGTATCCCTTATCCCTCAGTCTGGTAATCGTGTAGATGGAGTTCAAAGAGTTTCCTCCCAATTCGTAGAAACCTGCTCTGACCGACAAAGCTCCTCGGGCGGCGCGGCCTAGAACTTCGCCAACAGTCTCAAAGAGGATTTGAGCTTTCTCCATACTGTCAGCATCAACGCCGGAGTAGTCGATGTCTAGAGGTATTTCTGTGTCGTCTGAAAAGAAAAAAACTCTTGAAAACTCAAAGTCCTTCATCCCTTGAGAGAAAAAGATCCGCGACCTGAAGATCTTATCTTTTTGAACATTTTTATAAGCACATTATTTGGTTAAATGAGATTGTCAGCCTCTGTAGCCTAGTTGGTAGTGACCCTACCTACGAAGCTGGAGGTTCCGGGTTCGAATCCCGGCGAGAGCATTCTTTGTGTATTTATTTATCACAAATGTTTGTTCCTTGGTCGTGGCTGTGTATGTATCTAAGTATCTATACGTATCTATCTATTATACATATATATCGTCGCCTGGTACCCACATCACAAGCCTTAATTGAGCTTACCGTGGGACTAGGTTGATTTGTGTAAGATGTCCCAAAAATATTTTTTTTTTTTTTTTTTTATTTAATGATCGTAGATTGAACCCGTGAATAGGTTACAAAGATTATATTCGCCTAGCTAATACCGACCATTGTTATTTGTGTTCTCGTACATTTTCAGAAGTGATTGCCTGTCCACTTTTCCGTTCACAAGCAGCGGTATGCTGTCTATCATAATGACCTGGAACACATAATTAGACTTTTAGTAAAACCAGATACTAATTATTAAATATGCAGAATTAATTTTTGATAGCAATTCAAATCGATCAATTTATGCTCGGACAATTAACATCATATATCTGGAGAATTTCAAGCATATAAGTATTTCAGAAAACTTAATTTCTGCAGAAAAATACTTCAATTGCTGAAAATCATAATATTTGTACCTGAGGAATCATGTAGGAGGTCAAAGAATTCTTCAGGGCAGCCTCGATGTGATGCGAACCAAGCTTGGCTGTTGGCTCGATGGTGACGAAAGCCAGGATCTCAGGGTTACCAGTTGCTAGTCCGTAGCAAAGAACCACCGCTGAAAATTATAAATGTTGAAATAAGTGTCATAGGACGAAGGACCCAATTAGGGGAAACATAGGAGAATCAGGAACCGTTCTCTACTCTTATAAAAAGTAAGTTCACGAGACGATTGCTTATGCTTATTAGGATCACTTGTGCCTTCAATCGTAGGTCTGATGTGTTCGTAATTTCGAATTTTAATTTGTGCATCGATGCATTTAGCAAGCGTAGGGTTTTTTATGGCTTCGAAGCACTTGGCATTTACACAAACACGGAACTGATATTAAATACTGGCGGATACCTTCAGGTACCTGATGATATACGATGTACATCGTTGAAAGGTCCTACAAGTAGTAATAAATAAGTAAATAACCAACCTTTCTCTACACCGTTGACAGCGGCCACAGCACGTTCAACCTCCTGAAGGTCCACCCTGTGCCCACGGATCTTGATCTGCGAGTCAGTTCGTCCAGCGTAGAGGATCACTCCCTTCTGGAGCATGCCGAAGTCTCCAGTGCGGTAGAGGCGGCTGTAATCTGAAAAATGCATTTCAATGAATGTTGGTCTATCTGTGGACCTACATTAATATATCTATGGATCGATAATTTAAGAGGGATACATATGAATTTTCAGTACAATCGATGTGTTGATAATTCGTCATAAGACTTAAGTAAAAGTGACATTAAGAAATAGTTTATTCAGTTACCGCTATAAAATTATGGAAACGGATTGCATCGCAATTTTATTGAAGGCTGATTACAGATTGATCCCTTTACAGCGTTCGTGGCCTGTGGGTGGAAGTCAGTCCGTAATATTTGTTCCTATCCTGGATCTGTCCAAAACCCACTTTTGGATTAATCACAAAATTTAAAATATGTAAACAGCTCGTCTGACCAATAACTTTTCTAAAAGATATGCTTAATTTCAGCTCCATAAACCTACCTGCGCTGGTAGCATGAGGGTTATCACAGAACTTGTCAGGCGCCTGTCCCCCCACGTATCCGCAAGCCAGGTTCGCTCCCGCCACCCACACCTCACCCACTTCGGATTCCCTCGCTGGATGCATCTCCTCATCGAGGAGGTACACTTCGCAGTTGTCCAGGGGGGATCCTGAATCAAGGAGAATATTATGGAATGCCGAAACTCCAAATTTGTGAATTCTTAAATAATACTTTTTTTTCTGAAGGGCCTATGTTAAAATAATGATCATGAAGAATATTGGCGAAGATTCATTTCAATAATAACTTTATCACTTTTGTAGGTACAGATTACTCACCAATAGGAATCGTATTATGATTATCCAGCTGTGCAGTGTTTTCCATCACATAATATGTGACATCGCCCATAACCTCAGTGCTTCCATAGAAGTTAGCCAGCTTGTAACCGCTGTGGTCTCCAAAATACTGGAAGAACTGGGCAGCTAGCTCCTTGCTCAGGGTTTCTCCGGAGCAGACCCAGAGCTTCAGGTTCTGGAGTGGTCTTTCGGAATGGTTTAGGGATAGGTACATGAGGATGGAGCGGAGTAGGGTTGGGACCAGGACCAGACGTTGTATCTGAAAAAATATTGATGATTTTATATAACTAAGTGATCGAAAAACTTCCTAAGTCTTCTGGTAAAGTCCTAATAAGTATGTGTAACAAAAAGTGATTTGATTGATAAATAAACAAGTGAACTGTTTAAATTATCATACATTTAGTTCAATTTAAAGAAGTTTAGTATAGAGCCTCAACACTTACCTGGTTTTCAGCCAAAACCCGCACCAGCTTCTGCGGATCCCTGGTCGTCTCTCTCGACAGGATGAGCAGCGAGCGCCCATGCAGCAGTGGGCCCCAGATCTCGCAGACAGAGTCCACGAAGGTCAGAGCGGTCTTCCACACGCAAGTGGCTTCGGTGTCCGTGAAGGGGAAGAGGTGGAATTGCCACCAGAGGCGGTTGCAGATAGCGGAGTATGGGAGACGGACTCCTGTAAATTGTCAAGAGGTGAGAGTAGGATATTTTTACATTACTTGATTCCCTTTCAGGGAGTTTGCTTGAATTAAGTGGAGCAATTTCGTGAACATATGCCACATGCGGCATTTGAAATTATAATTATATTTTCAACAAGTAAGACTGATATCTGATTGTCATTTTTGATCTGTCAGCCTGCGTAAGGGTTATTTCATTTTCATAAAATCCGACATCACCATAACACAAGAAGGTAATAGGAAGGGAAATTAGCGTATTTCCTAAAACTAGATGTAGTTATCTCTGAAATTAAAGTTATTAACCTTTAGGCACTCCAGTGCTTCCAGAAGTATAAAGCACAATAGCAATGCTGTCAGCACAAGATTCAGCCAACATCTCCATCGGATTCAGAGCCTCCGCAGACTGGCCACCTGCTTCCATCGCCAACTCTTCGAAGGAAACCGAAGGGACGCCGCTTGCAGCGAACATTGACGGGTTGCCTGTAGTAACAGAGGTAATTTAACTCGTGTTTTTTCTTCAAATTCGAGAGCATTTCGCAAGTACATAATAAATATACGAAGTACTTACATAATATTAAATTATTGTCATGTCAACCGACCGTTAGAGCCGTTCTTGGATAATCTAAGATACTATTTTATTGGTTTATTACCGTAAAACTACCTATAGTCAAAATGATCCCAACAAAGGTCCAAAACTTAATCGAATATCTTCCAGTAAATGTAATTGTTATGAATCGTGCTATTCACAGGCAAAAACTTTGCATTCATAATGAAAAAAACTTGGACAAAGCATAATAAAAGATTCTGCTGCTTATTAGGAATTGGAATAGTGGACCATAGATGCAGTATTGGACTATAGTTAGATGGTTTTACCTGAAGATGTAGCAAGTACACGTCCTGAAGCTCCTGTTGGTAAGCAGCTACTGTCGCTGCTAAAAACGAGGGGGCTAGCATTTAGATTTCATGAGCTCATGACACCAGCAAATTATGTTCCAATATGCTTTAGTTCCGCACTCATTGTTATGAGCCTGTTATTGAACTCGCAAACTCTGACTTGAAAGTTACGTGCCTTACCACCAGTCCACCAAGCTACCAACAGTTCTGAAGAGTACCTATTTACAATGAGGGTTTTCTGAAATGACGTTCACCAGGGCGGCAGCACTGAGGCGTCAGGTCCAGAACCATGTCTAAATCCTCAGAGCGCCTATAGTTTCATGTTTAAATGTTTTGTGTGAGTTAGTAAAATTATATAAAAAAAAATACCTTCTAGTTAGTTTTTCTTTGGAGCTAGATAATTGTGTTTCTTAGCGGGACCTTCCGGCTAAGTGGCGCTAACTAGCGACATACGTTTTCGACAAACCCTCATTAGAGACTCACAGCGATCGTCGTAGACTACCAGCGCCGGTTCTGCGTCCTGCAGGATATGATTGATTCGCTGCTGCGGGAAACTTGGCTCCATGGGGACGTAGGCAGCTCCAGCCTTCCAACACGCCAGGAGTGTTATCACTGTGCTGTAGGAATAACGCGGTTTTATAAACTCGGAGACTTTAACCCCCTTATTCATAAACGTCTGCTAACTTAACAAGCCGCTAATAATTGTTTGTCCCTTTCGGTCTTAACAATGTGTCCATAAGAGTAAAAGGGACAAACAATTATTAGCGGCTTGTTAAGTTAGCAGACGTTTGACGTTTATGAATAAGGGGGTAAAAGTAAATAATTCAGCAATTCGGAAGAATATCTTATTGAAGACCGACCATCGTCTGATATTTGTGTAGACGGAGTGTTCACGTTATCAACAAAAGAATTTGCAACTTTACGACTTTCTGATCAAAATAGCGGTATTAGTATATAGTATTTGAATTGATTGTGGTCTTCATGGCTCCTTTGGTAACAATCGTATTTTCGCAGAACTGTTGTTGCCAGTCCTTGGGTACCTAAATTACGATATTACTATTATTATTGTTTACTAAGTGTTTCCAAATACACCGCCTACAATCTTTTCTGCTTTGCCTTTAGGTTGGCTGGTAGAGAATGCCTCATAGCATTAAGTTCGCCTTTTGTATATTACGAGTATACTGTTCTTTTGTGCAACAAAGTCTAAATAAATAAATATATTAATATTATAAATTATGAACCTTGTTACTAGTTATTTATGTGGCTGCCGCATAATAAGAGTCATTAAACATGAGTGTGGTTTTATGAAACGAGCCGTAGGCGAGAAAAAGAAGTTGACTTTATAATGTTAACATTAATGTACTGACACTAATACTTTAATGTTAATATTATGATGCACTGTACTTTTAGTGTTATCATTATGACACAGCCACAGACACCGGTTTCTTAATACAGGGTGTTCGTTTCGATTTGCGATAAATTAGACAGGTTACTTGGGCCATTAATAGAAGTTGTCTGGTATATCGGCTCAGGTGACTGACGGCACATGTCAAAATAAGTAACATTAGAATGTAATAAAGGTTGCAATACACATGTTCAGTGATTAAACTTATTTATTTAATAACTCAGTAACGGTAAGAGTTAAAACACTAGTTTCTTAGAGAAATTAATTATATTTGACCTAAATAAGCTTCCCTTAAAGTTATAGCATATGAAGAAAAACACGCTGTATAGGTAATTAAATTACCGCTTCTGAATATATACAAATACAAATAATATATTCGTGGCAAATATAACAAGCATGACAGGACAAGACAAAACAGACAGATTCAGCACTTAATATACAGGGTGTAATCGATAAGTGTTTACAGGCCATATATAATTCCGTAAATACGAGAGATATCAGAAAACTTTTAACTAACATCGAAAGTACGTTACCCAACGAGTAAAATTACATTAAAACTTTTTCTAAATAGATGAAGTAATATTAAAAATACTAACTTAAAACGCTCCCATACATTTAGTATGACGACTTACAGACTTAAAGAATGTCGGGTGTCGTAAGAGATAAAACTGTTAGAGATTCGTTATTTGTATTAAAATAATTGTAATAAAATAATAATACTACCGTTTATGAAATAATTAATCTAACATTTATTCTTAAATAAAAAAATATTCGTATTAAACTAGTCTTTGAATGAGCGGTTACGTACTAAATGTATGGAAGGGTTTGAAGTTAATATTTGAGATATTTCTGATTTTATTTCAAAAAGGTTATTAGCATCATTTTACTCGTTGAGTAACGTACTTTCGAAATCAGTTTTTTTTTTTTCTGATATCTCTCATATTTACGGAATTATGGCCTGTAAACACTTATCGATTACACCCTGTATAATAGGATAATTATGATTATGGAAGTAGATAAAACAATATAAAGTCGACCAATATTGTCTAGTCAGACGATTCGAAAATTTATTTAGTACTCACTTGTGAGTAGGCTGCATGCACACAGCCACCACGAAGTCGCCATCTCTATTCGCGCCGGTGGCACGCGCCCGCGCAGCAAGCGCACGCGCGATGGCGTTCGTGCGCGCCGCCAGCTGCGCGTAGCTGACTCGCGCTGTGCCGGTCTCATCTAGAAAACAAAAAATATACGCAAATTATAAGGAGAACCACATCAAGCCATTACTCTGAGCGTTTCAACCGCCGTGACTTCGCTGGCAGCCTTATCATATGAATCCCGTGAGAGATGCAAGAACTTTTGGACATATCGGTAGACGTAGTTGACCACTACCAAAATATCCAAAAAAATGTATGAGATATCCACGGAAATCGGGTAATAATGTTGCCACCGAAGTCACGGCGGTTGAAACCAGAGTATCTCAGCTCAGTCCATTGCTGTAGGGCTCTCCTATTAAATATACTGTACAGACCCTGGGGGTAAATACTATTACTAATAACGTGCCCTTAAATAACTAGGTCTCAGAATAATGCGTGCTATTTGTGAAATGTCATAGGGAGATAACGCCAATGTTTATCGATATTTCCTGGTGGTAGGATCTCGTGCAGGGTCCGCCTGGATAGCTACAACCGTCTTACCCGTTAACCAGCCGCTAAATAGTTAATACTGTGTTCCGGTTTGGGGGTAAGATAGCCGGTGGACTTACTGGCATAGAGGCAATCCATCTAAGTCCTGTGTAGGCAGCGCATAGGCGATTTTTTGGTCACTATGTCCATGGGCCTCAGTTCCCACTCTCCATCAGGTGGGCTGAGAGCTTAGTTGTCTACATTCGTCACATAAAAAAACGATATATCGATACATTGTGAGCTTCTCCATTAGCGTCTTAGAAAAATAAATCTTCCTGAAATAATTTCCGGGCCCTAAGAATAACGTAATAAGTTAGTAATCGTTGCATAATACAAACTGTACCTAGTAAATACTTGCCTAGATATGGGAAGTAGAAATAGTTTAAGTAGGTAGTAATAGGTAACTGGCATAAATAGGTAGCTGGCGTGCTCAATGTACAAGTTTAATATTCATTGCGACACAATTTCAATAGGCGCTAGAATTAAATATACCTAGGCGATTATTGCAATCATATACAATCAGTTTAATGCATTTGCCAATTCAAATTAAGCAGCTGCCAGCTTTTAAACCACTTATTTACTTTAGAGTCTTTAGACCAATTTAAATCGCCTTATATTAGAGACCAGAATATGGCCTGAGGGCACCGAAACATACCTATAGGTACTTACGTAGTGAAAAACTAATCATATTAAACGAATTCAAATTTTGTCAATGCAATTTACTTAATTTACGAATCCAAAGTTAGTTTCCGCGAATTTGATCTCTTTTTTATGGTAAAACTATAAATTGCGGAAAAAATATAATAATACTCCGACCAACTAGGTTATGCCTAATTTTCTAGTGTCTACATTAGGAGATTGGAGCGGCGTGGCTAAAAACTTGTTAGGCAAGTCTTGTGGCATGGGCGAAGGCAAATTACTGACTCCACTTATTGGGTCAACTTACCATAGTAATTAGACACGATTAGGACTCGCTAAATGTGCAGGCATGAGGTAGACACCACAAGCAAAAGGCACCCTGGTTGTTTAACCAATGGGTCAACTGCGTGCGGACGAACTTTACCATAGTCCAAAAGGATGAACAATATTGCTTTGCTCTTCCGCGATACAGAACGTGTAGTTAATTAGTGTAACCCGCTATACCTAATTACTTGCGTATTTCTTGCAAGCAATACATTTTCCCACCCTCCCGCCGCAAAAATAAATACGCAAATAACTATAACAAACCACCACCAATAACACAATACTCAGTGTGTAAAAGCAATATTGTTCATCTTGTTCACTTCCGCAAAGTAACGCCAGATTCAATTAATAGTCCAAAAGAGTAGGCATTTTTAAGCCCGCACCGCATTTGTACGAAGACCCCATGGCGAGACTCGAGGTCTATAAAACCCGAAGCCGGTCCAGATGAATTTGGTTCCGTTGGAAGACAATGGCACAATCCAATGGAAAAAATTTAAGAGAAATACTTCGTCTGTAAGTGCTGAAAGTTGTTGGGGTGGGGACTGCGTGGTACACACCCTATTACACCATGGATATTAAAGGTAGGCTGACTAGAGTAATAGTTGGGATGGCTCACTAGAGTACGAAAGGGCCGTGGCGTCTCTGAAACACGAGGCAGAGAGACACTGACTAACCACTGCGTCAAGTGTACCCTAGGGCGCTGTCTCTGCAACGCAGAGGAACCACAGGCAACGTTTACCGAGACTGGAATGGAACCCGAGGTAGACAGATACTGACTTACCACTGAGTCAACTGCGTCAATATGGTGAGTTCACAAAAAACAGTGCAGTGAAACCATTAGCAAAGTGGACCGAGACTGGAATGGAACCCGAGGCAGAGAGACACACTATAACCACTGAGTCAACTGCGTCAATATTGTCAACTCACCAGAGACAGCGCAGTGGTACCACTGGCAACGGAGACCAAGGCCGTGAAACAGTACACGAGGCAGAGAGACACTGACTAACCACTGAGTCAACTGCGTCAATATTGTCAACTTACCAGAGACAGCGCGGTGGAACCACTGGCAACGGAGGCCAAGGCCGTGAAACAGTACCCGAGGCAGAGAGACACTGACTAACCACTGGGTCAACTACGTCAATATTGTCAACTCACCAGAGACAGCGCAGTGGAACCACTGGCAACAGAAACCAAGGCCGTGAAACAGTACCCGAGGCAGAGAGACACAGACTAACCACTGGGTCAACTACGTCAATATTGTCAACTTACCAGAGACAGCGCGGTGGAACCACTGGCAACGGACACCAAGGCCGTGAAACTGTACCCGAGGCAGAGAGACACAGACTAACCACTGGGTCAACTGCGTCAATTGCGTCAATATTGTCAACTCACCAGAGACAACGCAGTGGAACCACTGGAAACGGAGACCAAGGCCGTGAGAGGCATAGAGACACTGACTAACCACTGAGTCAATATTGTCAACTCACCAGAGTATACAAGGGCTGAGGAGTCACTGCAGTCCAAGCGAGCCAGGTGCGAGGGGAGCGGGGCGGCCGGGACCGCGCGTCTCGCGCCCGAAACCACTGAGACCCGAGGCAGAGAACCCATTGTTTCTGGAACTAGAGAGAAATAGGTTAGATGTACATTACAGAAAAGATAGGTTACCGAAATCGATAGGTAATGTAAAAGTAGGTAATATGCTTATTTTTACAACATTAGATTTATGCGATCTGCAGAACCGGATTAAACAGGCGCTAGGCCCGTAGCACATTTTATAGGGAACCTCTGGTTTATTTAAATTCACAAGTATTTTAAAAAATATGAAAGAAAATGGCCCTTTTCTGCAGGCAGCCAAGCCGTCCTTATGGACGTTGAATTTATACCTGCCGCAAAACAATCTGGCGACTGAAGGCGTCTTGCTATCTACGTTACACTTGTTAGTTCCAGGTCAGAGAGTGTGCCCTCAGTCGCCAAATAGTTTTGCGGCAAGTATAGTTCTGGGGGGCTACTACGATCTACTAATCCCATTCAGTTTAGGACCTAATCTGAATCGCGATGTGTCAGTTAAAATATATAGTCATAGAATAACTGTCAAAAGCTGACAAGTCGAATCTAAATCCGGAATCGCATTTAAGAGATCATGGTATCCCCCTCTGTTCTGTTTCGGCAAATATTTGTAATTTTTTTGGAAACAGGTATTTGTCCATTCTTTGGCAGATATTGGTTATTTTTTTTTTACTGCCAGTACTCGAATTTTTTGAATCTAAGCGCAGAGCCCCCATGTGCGCCGGGCTCGTAGCATAAATGCTAGGTACTTCTGCTGTTAGGTTAATTCCTCACAGGGTAAATTCACAAGACTGTAACAATAGTTACCAATTCTTTCGTGTGTCTTTAATTTATTTATGTCTAGTCTATCCTAGCCCTGTAGGTAGATATGTGAACGCTTAAATCTACTTGATTAATATAAGAACATTGAAAAGAATTGGTAAATGCTATTACAGTCTTGTGGATTTACCCCACTGGCGATCAGGCCATCACGAGCAAGGACTGTAGTTCAATGTCAGTTCGGTGACTGTATATAAGCCAAGCCAAATTAATTTAGGCCTCACAAATATGTTTATCTTCTCACTGCTTACTTTGTCAATTTAACTCAATTGATGATGAATGATGTCTACAGCTTTTGATCGTTCAAGTATATTTACCAACAATAAACTTTGTAGATTAATTTGATCTGATACCTAGTATGCACTAAGCACATGGGTATTTTCATTATGATTTGATTTGGCTCAGACAAATTACAATATTTTTTTTTTGATCTACATGCGTATATCTCGAAATGGTTTTAGATTTAGGGACATCGAACATTTAGAAACATTGTCAATTGGTTGTGTCTGGTGAGTTGACATACATGAACAGTAGCAATTTCGCTACTCCATGGCTTTACACATGCCAAACAGACGTAAATACTACTTGAGTAAATCAACGGAGAGCTAAACGCAACGTCCTCTCGATTGATTGAGTAATCGCTGCGACCTCCAATTTATTTCATTGGCTAATGGAAAAACTACGGTTGCTTCTTTTTTTATAGTATTCGAGATAACCAATGAGACATATTTTTTTTTTTATACCACGTCGGTGGCAAACAAGCATACGGCCCGCCTGATGGAAAGCAGTCATTAGGCGAAGTATAAGAGAAAACTCAGTGTTGGGTTCCGTAGTTAGTCAAAAACCGCTGGGCCGATTACGTTCAAAATAGTTTTATTTTAAATTATTATTGTAAGCTTAATATCAATGTTATTATTTCCTATTATTTGGACATTTTTATAAAATTCTGGATGTCCGAAAATATTGACTTAAAATAAAAAATAAACTTTCATTTGTCCCTATATTCTTTTTAGCCTTGTTCATCGTTAGATTTATTTAATTCCCACTTTAAGTATAGGGAAAGTACCAGAAAAATAACCTAATAAGAGTTGGGGTGGCGACAAATGTATTCTTACTGCCGTCACCATGCGGCAGACAGAATAGATACCTATACATATAAGTAAGTATAATATCAACAAGCTGTAAACTTATCGACAAATTAATGCATGTGATTAAATCGAATAGCTTCAACTTATGTTAGCCAGTCTTGATAATAAAACTGCATATTTTATCTGCAGAAAATCGCTTGTTATTCCGGGATTAGGTACTACATTTACAAGAAAATGTTATACAATTACAAATAATAGTAAGTCATTAAAACCATGTTTGATAGATTAATGAATATAATAGATTATCCAGACGTGTGAGCGTGACAACATCATTATATAGTATTAAGTTTTCAATTTAATGATAGAATAGAACATTATCATTAGCATTAGACACTGCACTTAGATGCAAGCAAGGTCTTATCAGACATGAAGGATATTTGACTTTTCAATGACAGCTAGCTCATGACATAACCATTCAATCGTCCACGGGTTAAGTAAAAATGTTGGTTCACATACCTACCTACGACAGTACCTACCTATACTACCAACTACATAAATAAAATAAAACACAAATCATTACACTTTTTATTGCAGCTCTTTATTTATAATTTATAATAAATTTTAGCAAACAACGAGACTTTTTCGCGTAGATACATTTACATTTATTAATCTATATCGTTTCGGGCGTGACGTTAAGCCATGGGTCACATAATTATAATTTAATACAACCTAAGGCGCTATTCATAAACGTTAATGAAAAAAATTAAAGATAAGTATTGAAGATTCTCAGTGTTCGCGATTACAACCCTGATTAAGTCACAATCAATTTTATCGTGACGATAAAACGTGACATCGACGTCCAGTCTCCACGTTAAAAAGTGGAATATTTTAACTAAGCTTAAAAGTGCATTTAGCCCAAACGAGCATTCGCTCATTCTATCCCCCACTCTACGAAATTCGTTCGTTACACAAAACGTGATTCCTCGAAATTCGTTGATTTCGTAGAGTGGGGGAAAGAATGAGCTTTCGCTCGTTTAGTCTAAATGCACCTTAACCGGTTGATGGCGCGGGGCTTCAAGTTTTGTATAACTCATATAAACCTTTTGACCCCGGCTTTTAGGCCTATACAATGAAGCACGAGTCCCAACAAGGCCACAGGTGCTTTGACCATAATTTTAATCCCACTTTGTCATGTCATGATTGTCCTCTTTCATGACGAAATCGTGCTCAAGCCTACCACGAACCATGAACGAAGTGCTACCTCTTTCGCACTTACAAATTCGAGCGCAAGTGTGATAGGGAGGCAACATTTCAATCGTAGGCCTTCTGAATATTGATGCAACTGAAGCGAGCTAAGGCACGCGATCTCCGATTGAAATCTAATTATAGTAACCAATTGAGTATAGCCATGCAAATAAGGTGTCTTGGCACGATATTGTTTTCTCATTGTGTTGAGAGTCATGGCGATTTTTTTTTGTTCAAGCCAGTGTAATGTGATCTATGGGTCATACATCATCATCAGCCTATGATAGTCCACTGCTGGATGTACGCCTCTCCTATTAACTATGCGTATAGACGCATTAGGAGGTAAATGCCCATAATCGCCACGCTGGGCAAGCGGATTGGCGATCGCAGTAATGTGTCCACTATGATGACGCCGCTGCCCATCATCAATCTTTAATCAAATATGGTCAGTGACACTTCAATCCCTTAGTCGACTCTTACGACACCCGCAGGAGGAGTTGGGGTGGTGACAAATGTATTCTTTCTGCCGTCACCACACGGCCAATGGGTCATTACTCGAACTAAATTTGAATTAACAGGTGCTATGATACTTAAATATATGTTATCATTAGTTTATTGGACGAAATAGTGTGGCAGTTATGATTTTTCTAGCTTAACAGAAGACGTCAATCACACTATTGGATGATTTTGGTATATTTGTATACTTATATAACCTTTTGGAGTTGATTACTGATTGGCTAGAGAATCTTCATGTAAATTGATTGCTACAGGTATTACAGAAAACCCGGTACAGCAGTTAAAAAAACAACAGCAAATCTCATTCATCGAAAAGAAATATCGACTATACGTACATCCTAGCTGATAGCACCAGCGGACCTAATACCGCGAAAAACGAAATTCGTAAATTATGAGGATTTGTCTCTCTCACTCTAATGACGCCTTCGTTTGAGTGATAGAGAAAAATCCTCGAAATTTACTAATTTCGATTTTCGCGGTAGTAGGCCAGGGTCGCGTTTTATAGTGTTACAATTTACAATTTCGCTGTTTGCCTCTCTAGCGCACGCACATATTGGCTAGAAAGAGAGGCAAACAGCGAAATTGTAAATTGTAACTTTATAAAACGCGACCCTGGCCTAGCCAAGATGCCATTGTGCAATCGTATAAATCAAGAGAATGAAATTCGTACGAAAAGTCACGTGACCATTTCCATACATCATTATGGTCACGTGACTTATCGCTTATTGTATACGATTTCAGAATGGCTTGGCTAGGTCTGCGGATTATGATAGCCGGCACGTTGGTTTTGTCGTTTGCACAACCAACACATCTATCACTTTTCGACTCTAATTAGTGGTAATGAAGTCGAAAAGTGGTAGATCCCATTTTTTACTGTACAGTCAACCAATAAAACCACTACAAATCAAATTGTAAGAAACTCCTTACTACTTGTTAGACATTAAGGGTCTAGAGTAGCCTACCTGTACGGTCGGCTCTAATGATATGTATACGATTTTGATCCATATGCCTTTGACATACGTTCCGAAATGTATACATATTATTAGATGTGACTGTACCTATAGGGGCCACTGAGTAATTTGCCTCTGTCACTCTCAATGTCTATTGGAATACCGAACGGTAAATAAAGTCTGTGCGATAAGTAAATGCATCTGGCAGCTACCCACGCCGATACATATCACAAGCCCTTACTTTCCGAACAAACTAGAATGGAATAATGGAATTGGCGTTATGAATGAAAATCTCGTGCTAACAATGACCTGGTTCCGTGATCTATTATCAGGTTCAATTGATTTAAGACGATTATATCAATTAATTGTAATTATGTAAGTCATTTAATTCCCACGGCTGCTTCAATTATTTCTCGGTATCAGCGTTAAACAGTTTTTATGCCACAATAATAATTCTGACACCGTTTGTAACATCAGCTACGTATACCGATATTAGCGATCGTTGGTAGAAAACAAGAAATAAAACAAATATGGCTGAACGTATTTTGAAAACACAAATTAAATTTTTTATTAACTAAATATATGGATTTGTGCTTTTTTATTTTTTCCCCAGTAGTCACACTACTTAATACTATATCAATTATAAATATTGGATGCCTATACCAAAGAAAAAACGACCAAGATCACCAAAGGTCGGGAAGACAGAGTAGCCGAGGGGTGCAGGCATCAGTCGCGAAAGCTGGGCACGTGGGTTCGATCCCCACCTCGGACGTTGGTGATCTTGGTCGTTTTTTCTTTGGTATATGACATCCAATATTTATAATAAATGTGGTTGACTTTCCATAGCATTTGGTGCATTCCAAGAGAATGACGGGTACGTGACGCAGTTCTTCGCGTAGGTCTAAGGAAGTTAATACGAACACAATTTTTGCTGTATCTTGATTTATAACTGACAGTTTATATTTATTAAAGAATTCTCCAACTTTCCATATATTTCTAAGGTAGCTGAACTAAGCTAGTCTTTTTCGGGGAATGCACCATAAAGGTGCATTCAGACCAAACGAGCATTCGCTATTCTATCCTCCACTCTACGAAATCAACGAATCGCGTTTTGTGTAACGATCGAATTTCGTAGAGTAGGGGGTTAGAATAGCGAATGCTCGTTTGGTCTCAATGCACCTATAGGTCTTTGACACGTATCGTGAAACACGTTCGCAGATATATTTATACGCTTATTACGGGTGCGCCAAAGTATTTATAAAATTGCAACTTAGATTATTGGAACTCCGAAAATTTTTCTTATACAATTTAACTTCATAATGATCGGTATTTAGAATAATCTTTGTTCATAATCATCATCACATAGAATTATTTATGTTCATAATATTGTTTTTCATACATATTTTTAGTACTAACTTTTATGTTTATATAATTTTTCACTACACTTATTTTATGCTATATATTCTAATGTTATAGGTATTTATTTTTATCTGTACTGGTATTATGTATGAATTATTTTTGCTTAATTAAATAGAAATCGTACTATTACTGTAAACTAGCTACCTGCACAAATCAGGTTGTGGCAGAGTAGGTACTGTAAACGGGTTCCCTCTAAACTTTTTTGTCCGAAACGCTTAGGACATAACAGACTTGGTATAATCTATTTTGGCATCAACTTAATGAGACAGAAACATTGGCTTAAATAACAATATTTCGAATATTATTTTGTCCGAAACTATCTTGGCATATCATTAATTACACAGAGTGTTATAAGACAGAAATTAGATTTGCATTTTTTTTTTGGGCATGTAGCCACTTGTTCGAAACTTGCCTTTTTCGTCAGGCAGAATTTGCTGCGAGGGTGAAAATTTCTGCAGTGAGCGAGCGAAGCGAGCGAACAAAACCTTCCGGGGCAGATCCGACTCGGATAGGTTAGGTTAGAAGACTAGCCTTAGTCTTCGAGGTTATTTTTTTTTAGCAACCTAGAAAGTACTCAGCTCAGTAACACAGTAAGTAACGTATAGAATATTACTACTAAGTACCTCGATTATATTGAGAGGTTGTAATGAGGGTTTTTGATACTTTTTCTGCCGCTATGGGGAAGTGAGATGGCAGCACTGAGCCGACCGTTTAAGGAACTGTCAAAATAAATACGCGCATTTAATTTTCAACATATTTATAGGTTTATTTATTCTGAAAACCATTACTTTAGGCATATTGTTACCTAAAATAAATAAATAAAATAGTTCCAAGTCAATTCTCATGAAATTAACAAAGTTAAAGTAATTATTTTGAATACCAGTGACTTTGCGCGCCTGTTTTATAGCTCCGTCTTCAGTTCGATGACCGTGTAATAGTCGTAATCCATTACAAAATTTTTCGTACGTACGAAGCGCCGCCTGGTGGCAGAAAAATTATCGAAAACCCTCATTATTCCTTCTCTCTTATGCTAAAACAAACTATGCCGATACTTTTTATGCACATCCAGATTATGCCTCATCATAAATAGGAGCATCGACATTATGCTCGAATAATATTCGAACAACTCGAAATCTGCCACAAAGAAATATACTAAAGTTGAGTATGTCACAACAGTTTCTGCACAAAGCCCATTATGTCTACATAGTTTATGTTATTCATAAATGAATTATAACACAACAGAGTGAACCTAATGGGAAAATGTTTATAAATAAACAATGTATTTCAAATAACTTTATGAGTATAGATTAATCTACTTGACGACTTTAGGAGGATAAAATTTCGAAATAAAAATCGTTATGAACATTGTAGGTAGAAGTATAATTTTTAGTAAGAAAAAAAGTATGAGAAAAATTTTTCGGAGTAATGATGATTATGAGTAAAAAACGGTATTAGTAAAAATATTCGAAGAAAAAATTGTATAAGTGCCAATATGGACCCGCTTATTACATTATCTTGAATAACTCTAAAACAAAAGAAGATCTAGGAGTGAATTACGTCAATTTTTTAACTTTCTGTGGCAGTAAATTATTAGCTAGGTAGGTTATAATTATAACCTAGAATAATTATTGAGTAATTCTATCCGATTATTCTGTCGCACCAATCAAGTCATTACCATTCCCAAATTATTTTATTGACGAACTGCGTGTAAATAGTGGAGTCCTTTTCGATTATCTTGTAGCAGACGAGACGCATGTTTGTCTGCTATTCTGGCATAATAGTCTCGTTTACTTTTATAAAACGGAAAATAAAGTGGTGATGGTAATGAACAATAAAGACGCGTAAAAAAAATCACATAGAAATACCGTATTTTTCCTTATTAAACAATCATCTTAAAATTACGTAGGGAACTATTTCTGATGGCATTTCATATTTATTTTAATTTTACAGTGATGCCAACCCGGCAGCTAGTTGCATCACCCCGACAATAACATATTGACATGTACCTAGACACATTAACATTTATCAAACCAGTCCCATCAATTAAACAACGGACACCTTATAAATAAAAAGTTATTAATAAGTATTAACTGAAATGATTGATAGTAGATGGCGTTGCAGGGCCTCGTATTTCGAAAACTTTTCACTAAATTCACTAATTTCTCTTAGGGGGCGTTCAAGTATTACGTAACGCAATTAAGGGGGGAGGGGGGGGTCTCGTAAAACGTTACGATGCGTTACAGGGACGGGAGGGGGTCTTCCTTACACCACGTCACGTAACATTGTTTTTTTTAAAGTAAATAACTAGGGAATCAAAACTCTCAAATTAGCAACCCTTTTCAGTTATGTTTCACGGGGAATCCGATTACTGCAATTTAAACTATATCAAGGATAAAAACTATAACATAACTTTTTGGAACTTTAGGGTGAAAATGGTATTTGGTTGGTTACGTAGCGCTTAGGGAGTGGGGGGAGGGGGGTACAGAAGAAAGTTATGGTGCGTTACAACGGGGGGAGGGGGGTCAAAAATCTTCAAAAATTGCGTTACGTAATACTTGAACGCTCCCTTAGTCTTTATAGCTACAATACTTTATTTATTCAATGGGTATCTCATAATTTTTTTGGATATCTTGGTAGTTGTTAATTACGACTACCAATATATCCATAAGCTCTTGCATTTCTCACGGGATTCGTGTGATAAGGCTGCCACCGAAGTCACGGCGGTTGAAACGCTCGGAGAAATGCCTATCTTTAATGGTCTATGTCATAACGCCCTAAAGGCCAAGCCACACCGGTAGCGGGTGCAGCACGTGCACGTGTCTGTGGCGTGCACGTTGTAATGTGGGAAATGTCATAGTAGATAGCACACCGCTTGCACGTACACGCCACGCAAGCCGCATGCCATCTAATATCAAATTTTCGAGCTTTATTCCAAGCGACAAAGTGGGAAGTTCTTAAGGTGCATTCAGACCAAACGAGCATTCGCTATTCTATCCCCCACTACGAAATCAACGAATCACGTTTTGTGTAACGATCGAATTTCGTAAAGTAGGGGGTTAGAATAGCGAATGCTCGTTTGGTCTGAATGCACCTTTATAAAAACGCTCTCATTTATTAAGCATCTAACCTTTGCTATTCAAGTGGTCAATACGCGAACATAATATTAGCTATTGCCATGTAAATACATCGACGAATAAATATAGAACCGTATACTAGTACGTGCGTACGTAGTAACGATACATAGCTCATGATATTCATTCAATATTACGTATTAAATTAACATACCTACTGGTAATATCAATAAATAATACATAATAGCACCGCTGAGTAAGGAAAACGAGGGAAAACTTGTGTTATGTCAGAAAATAAATGGTTCATAAATAAATCATATTATAAGTAGTATTTTATATTATCAAGATTAAATTGCGACGTACAATACATAGGTAGGTACTTAGTACACAATACCTGGGAATAATTACCGATAAATTGAAAAATCTATAGGTTAAGCTATCCACTTAAAATTCGATTGAATTGTATATGTCGTCAGTTGTAATAGGAATTAATGTAACCACCAAATGGCGATTTTTGGGGCATTTATAAAGTATGTTGTATTTTTTTAGTTAATTATCCTATTGAAATGATGTTTATCTTGTTTGTTTTATTTTTGAGAGGTCTATTTGACAGACAGTTACTACCTGCGACCACAGTTGTAGTTCAGTAAACAGGTGGTGCTTACGTTATTTTTTTTTTTAAATTTGGAGTTACGCTAATAATTTAATGACAATCATCAAAAGTGGATTTTTAGCCACGTGAGTTTGAGTGCCAAGTGAGTTTTTACGTAAGTTGTAGGGACGGAGCGGAGTGAGATACTTAGTGATATTCACCTCTCGTTCCTTAGTATAGATTCGTCCCTATAACTTACCTAATTACTTACAAATGTAATCCCAGCCTTAGACATCAGTCGCGAAAGCTGACAAACCTATACATACGTGGGTTCGAATCTATCATCATCATCCATCGTATTATACTTTGAAAAAATAGGAAAAAGATGAATCAATAGTTTTTCACGAAATACATTTCTTTAAGGTACTGGTCTCACCGCGAGCTACTAAGCTATGAACTATCGGCTATAAACACGAACAAAAGATACGTACTCCCGTCCCGTGTAAATAAAAGAGACACGACACGGCGATACTCGCCCGACTGTAGCTGTTGAGCTGATAGCTGATAGCTGGGCTGATAGCTGTGTCTCTTTTATTTTTAGCTTAGTTTTATTTTATACTTTAGTTGATAGCTTAGTAGCTCGTGGTGAGACCATTGCCTAAATGGTAAATGGATAAATAATATTTTTGTTCAACTCTGAATAAAGATACCATTAATTTACCTAATTATAATTGTCTCTTATTCATCTCATTGAAATTAAAATCGTGCCATCCTTTCATTAACACCTAACCCTTATTGACTCAATTATAATAATCACAGTTTTAATTATATTCATTATTGTAATTGTAATTTAACAATCTTCACAGAACTAGATACGATAAATATAACTTTTTACCCAAAGCAACCTTGGTTAGTTTTTAACATTTATAAAAAGTACATTTGTACATTAAATTAAATACCACTATTTTTAAAATGTAATTATTTCCCGGTTAAAAGAATCGTTTTATTCTTAGTGTTCGTTTGGTTTTTGTTAAAGTGCATTTACTAATGATAGTAATTATCATTAAACAGATGTTCAAGGCTATATGGTCTATTTTGTTGTCTAAGTGAAGTCTGTTTTAAAATTGGCTTTTATAGATGCCAGAACTTAATTTGGGCCTAGTTGCACCCTCCGATAAATGTTAGGTAGTCGTTTTTTTTCTTTTACATGCCTGGCAAAAACGATAGTGATCTTTTCATCTGACGGTTATATTTCTCCAGTTCGGCTATATTATTATATCGTTCAGACGTAGGTAAATATACCATTCGTCAGAAGAATCCAAAAAAATGTAAACAGTTCCATATAATTTTAGCTTGACCGCTTTCCGAGCTAAATACATCAAGGATTTGACACCCTACCGCGTACCACGAACGAAGTGTTGCCTCTCTGTCACACTCACGTACGAATTCACAAGTTCGAGAGAGAGACACTTCGCTCCTGGTTCGTGTTAAAGGTGCCTTCAAACCAAGTGAGCATTCGCTCATTCTATCCCCCACTCTACGAAATTCGTTCGTTACACAAAACGTGATTCGTCAAATTTCGTTGATTTCGTAGAGTGGGGGATAGAATGAGCGAATGCTCGTTTGGTCTAAATGCACCTGTAGGGCTTCTGGTTCTTGGAACGCAGCGTGGTGTTTTGGACTCGATCTGTTCGACACCTAATTAAGTTTAATGGTAGCCAAGGCAAGAATAAAATACAATTTTATTGTAAGTATCACGAACTCGATTTACCATTTCAGTATAATTCCTCGATTTATTTCATACTTACTTTCTTACCTATTTAACATTCAATAGTTTCTATTAATTCAATAATGATGAAGAAGTACAAAAATATTCAAATAATCTATTGACTATTGTTATTTTAATGACGATGAGAAATAGGCCCTCAATTAAATATGGCGTCAGGTTGCGGTACAAGGTATAGCATAGATTTATTGAAAATTGAGGACCTTGAATTCAGGTCAGCCGTACACCTGTAAGTTCTTACGTAAGTTATATGTAGGGACGGGGCTATACTAAGGAATGAGATAGTGATATTCACCTCTCATTCCTTAGTATAGCTCCGTCCCTATAACTTACGTAAGAACTCACAGGTGTAATAAAATTTGTTTATTTGTATGCAATATAGTGTTTACTATAACCAGAGATCGGACAAATGTGCGTCATTGTTCGCAATAATATGTAGGTACATGACTCCAAAGTTGTTTGAAAAATTAATCATTTAATAATTTTGAGAAAATTACCTATTTGACACCGGTAACTATGAAAATTTCAAGAAATTATTCGTTTAATTATTCATTTAATCAAATTTTGAGTCATATCCATATTATTGCGAACAGTGACGCACATTTGTCCGATCTCTGATTATAACTTGTAAAAGTAATGTAACCATGTAATAGTTTGGTGGTAATACATTAAATGGTTTGTTAGTTTCAATGGTCATCTTACTCGACCCGCCAATTACTCGACCTTGGCCCACAACACGTAAGAAACGATTTTTGAACCTGACCCACTTTGGGCCACACAAAAAACAAACGGTGACAATGAACGAAACTGCTGTGGAACATAGACTTATGGAGACTTCATTACAGCGTATTCCTGAGTTTGTAAGAAGTAATAGGATTTTTATTTTAAAGACAAACGGGTCTTAATCGCGTAAACTAAAACCCGTTTGTCTTTAAAATATGAGTGATAATCGTGAAAGTTTAAATCAATATAATAGGATTTTTTTCGTGCGTTTCGATACAATAGTACATTACGACACAAGTGCGAAAAACATAAAATTCGAAACGAGTGGCGATGTTTTAAAAATCGACACGAGTTACGAATTTCCTTTTTGCACGTGTATCGTACGACTTTTTTTTTGTACAGATGGCCCTCCGAAGTTTTGGACTTGACGTAAAATGCTAAAATGAGCCACTTCTCGCACTAGTGCCTAAAAAGGCACAATTTGTACTAAAAATGATTTTTTGCTATTTATGAAAACAAAATAAAAATATCAAGTACTTTTTCACTCAGGAGCTGTTGAATATGTTAAAAGATAAACCAGTATAATTATCTTAAAAATATGTTATGAATTTTTGAAAAATTTTTTTTTGAGAAATTCTGGAATGAATAAAATTATTAATAAAAAAAAAACTTTTGGTTTTTTTAACAAGTTTCTTTTTGTAAAAGTATTACTAAAAATAAAGCATTTACTGACAAAAAAAATTAGCGTCCTCACTTTGATACAAGTAGGATAAAAAAAAACCAAATTCAAAATTTTACGCTAAAAACGCATCAAAATACCATTAATGTACGTAAATAAAAAAATAAAACATATCCCAAGGAAATTTTCGTATTCTAAAGACCGCCCTAGACCTTGAGCCTTCGTAAAAGCAAAAAAAAAGTGATACTTAATGATGAGGATTTTTCGGAGTAGTCGGTTTGGAAAACTACAAAAAATCGGCTAACATACATGGGGTATATTCTGATAGTTCATGACCTGAGGAATCTAAAAAAAAT
Source organism: Thaumatotibia leucotreta (assembly GCA_025490895.1). NCBI lineage: Eukaryota > Metazoa > Arthropoda > Insecta > Lepidoptera > Tortricidae > Thaumatotibia > Thaumatotibia leucotreta. The sequence continues at coordinate 11,383 of JALPQI010014404.1, read as the reverse complement.
TTTTTGACGTCAAGGTTTGGACCACCCTGTATATAACCTCCTTCATAAACGTCTCCTAACTTAACAAGCCGCTAAATATTGTTTGTCCCTTTCGGTCTTATACCTACATATATTGATACGACCGAAAGGGACATGCAATACTTAGCTTGTTAAGTTAGGGAACGTTTATGAATGAGGGGGTAAATATGTTCATAGGTAGAATTCGGAAACTGAAGGTACCTGAGAAATATGGAAGTGCCTTGCAGACTCAATTTTACAGACTCATCACAACTTGATAAATAATATAACTAAGTATGGTAAACACGCATTTAAAACTCGTAAAAAGGGAAGTTTACGAGTATCACGTGTAAAAATCTCGTTTTATGTAATTAAATCAAATAAGGGCTTGACCTTGATAATAATCTTGTTTTTTTGTTTGCTAAAATTTAATTGTAACGTTTCCTCAGCTCAATTAATTCTTAACGTAGGATTGTTTTGTTATAATTAGCATTATTTATATTCGTTAATTATTGGTCAAACCATTGTATTTACATACTCCAAAAGCATACAATTTACAAGTTTCCGCGTCCGGTACAGTCGCCATCAGATATATCGAGGTGGCCAGGGTGCTCACATATATATGAGTTATGAGCAGACCTGTATTGTTATGGCCCGGCCACAAAGTTACATTACAAAAAAATAAGGTTACGTTACAAGGCGACCGGCTTAGCGGAAACCCATACGTGCGAAAGGGAGTACCCATATCGGCATCCCACTCCAACTCATGGATTCGCTCGTCGTGGACGCGCCATTATGGCTTTAGAGTGCATGTTCAGATATTTTTGAGCTCCGTAGCTGCTCCGATATATATGGTAGCGACAGTGCTCATGCAAACTCAGAATTACACTTATTTTCATAATCTTCTTCTTCTGAGTCGATCCCTCACTGCTGAGGATCGTGCAGCATGACTCCGCTTTCAAATAGCTTTTGTTGCAGCTCTCCACTTCTCCCTGTGTTGTCAGTTCCTTTGTGGAAAGCGTTACTCAGTGTGGTGTCCATTTGCGCTGATATCTGGTCACACCATCGGGTTGGACTATGTCCTCTGGGCCGCCTACCGTATTTTCAATATTTAAGACATGAACCCGCTGACACCATTATCTTTCATATATTTTTAGACTACCTTTTTTCTATACTCTAGTATGTAAATTTTAAACGGTGTTCATTTCAAAATATGATTTCAATACAGTGAAAGAACTAAGAAAAATTTATATTTTAAAGACAAACGTGTTTTAATCGCGTAAACTTACGTTTAATTGTATCCTGACGTTAGAGTGCTTCCTTTACGCGTTGACCCGTTTGTCTTTAAAATATCGAGATAATCGTGAAAGTTTAAATCAATATAAGTCAAAAATATTTTTTGACGAGTCTATTCACAACGTATTACAGGAAAACGTATAATATATATCTATTTTCCTTATATCGTCAAATAAAATAAATGTAATCCAGTCAACAGCTTTCCCTGTTCCGCGGCTAGGTCATTCACCGCTCACACGAGCCACACGCAATTCGCGAGTCGCTCCACTTGCATAATACCGATAATAATCTGTTCAATGTGAATTGACAGTTACAAGTTTATTTCCACAATGCCTTTCGTAGGTGACGTGTTGTTGTTTATTGCGATTATGAGGTCAATATTTGTATCATTAGAAATGTTATAAATTTATATACCTACCTACCTACCTGCTAGGGCTCCCAATACCGGTGTTTTTGGTATGGGCAATACCGGAATCCCTGTATTGGAAGCCATAATACCTACTACAGAAAACTTGGGAAATTATCGATTGTCATCATCATCATCAGCCTATTATAGTCCACTGAAAGAAAGAAAGAAAAAACATGTATTCGTGACACAACATAGGCATTGAAACATAAAAAAAAACATAGATGTAAACAAAGTGCCACAAAATGGTCTCCAATTCAGCATTTTGCTGGGATGTAGACACAGCCCAGCGCTGGTCTTCCATTGGAGCCATTAGTGAGGTCACGGTTGTCCAATGCGGTCACTGCTGAACGTAGGCCTCTCCTTTTAGTTATGCGTATGGGACGCATTAGGAGGTCAATGCCCATAATCGCCACGCTGCGCAAGCGGATTGGCGATCGCAGTGATGTGTGATGTGTTCACTATGATGACGCTGCTGCCCATCATCAATCTTTTATCAAATAATGGTCAGTGACACTTCAATCCCTTAGTCGACTCTTACGACACCCGCAGGAGGAGTTGGGGTGGTGACAAATGTATTCTTACTGCCGTCACCACACGGCCAGGATTTAAAAATCACGATCGCGTCAATTGTGTTACGAAAGTTAGTCATACTAATTATAGTGTAGTCTGTCGAACAACCTAGAGTAGTAGAAAAAAACGTCATATTTAATATATTTAGGCACGTATTGTTGATCGCTTAAACTCACATAGGTGTCTTTAGATACTTACAAGTACCGTGTGACACGTTCCGAAGAGCCATAGTTTTCAAACGTCTTAAAAAAAAGTTCTCAATTGGACTGCTTGTTTTTTACAAGCTTTGTATTAACTTCACTTTGTATGTATGTAAATCATGCAACGAAGAATTGAAGCAGTTGCGGTGAACCAGAGCTGAAATTTCGTAGCTTTGATGGCAAATTTATAATAAAGTACCATAGAGCTGATCTGATGAGGAGTTGGAAGTTATCCATAGGAACACTTGTTCCCGTGGACCAATTGAGCTGAAATTTGGAATGCCGTTGTAACTTTGGTGACTCTTCTTTTTGGTTCATTATAATAGCTTGTATTTAAAAGCATTTTTTTACCTTTATAGGTATTTTTATTTTGTTTAAGCCTAGAAATTAGATAACCTTTGAAAATAGGAGAATCCATTTTTTTGTCATTGCCATGTTTACAGTCACCTGAGTCACGCTGGTTTTATGCTAAATAATGCATGTAAAATAGAATCTTAGTATTTTTTTACCTTTAATTTATTTATGTTTGTTACCTCAGAACTTTTGTCTGGGTGAATCGATTATTTTTTTTATTTGAAAGCTGACGCTTCCCGTTGGTCCCTTTTCACTTGGTCCAGTTCTGATACGATGGTCCTGTTCGCACCAAGTCAGGGTCTGATAATAGAATCCGATTTAGAAAGCCAATTTTTTTATATTAATTGTTGTTTTTTTTAATATAGAACCTTTTTTACTCAAAGTTTTTTCTTTTATTTTTAAAAACTCAAATTTATTTATTATGACATAGTTAAAGAAGAATAAAAACTATCAATAAAAAATATATAAATTAAATAAAAAGAAATTACAAATGAAAAATCTCCCCCAAATCGCTGCCAATGGGCAGTGTGCCCAGAAGGCTGGCCGCATTGCTACGTTGTATGGCAATGCTTATTCGGTGAGCGAAATATAGACCCTAGTTTTCAAATTAAAAATATTAGACTAAAACCGTCCAAGGCTAGGTCCTTGGACGGTTCGATCTATAGAATTTAGGTTTTTTTCGTAATAGATACAGTCAATGTGTCTAAGTGCACATTAAAATGCCCGCCGCCGAAGATTTCGCAAGCGGCCTTCACTTGCTACTACGTGTCGGTGCCTAATTGTGCACTGCAGAACATTTAAGCATCAACTGGAATTACTTATTACGTCGGTGATTTAATGCCCTATTTGTCTAGATAGATTTACAACTTATGAAGCGGTGTGCTTTGATTGATTCTGAAATTGCAAATTTAATGTCTGCAAACAATAAAAAATTTTACGTACCTATTTTATACACAAAACTCTCTGACTCTATCGAACTAAAATTGTATTTCACGCAGGTCACACAAGTTTTTTTAAGTCAAAAATGCTCGACATGGCACTCTGTATATAAGAGAAGCTCAAGAGCTGCCATCGCTGATATACGAAGGCTCATATACCTACTACCTTTATACCTACGTAAACTTTTATTTTTGGTTCTTAACAATAGAACACTTTCAATAGATACCTTCAGAATTAGGTATAATTAAAAAAGAATTGCCTATTTCTCAAACGGCACTAGACTAAACTAATAGAATATAATATTAGATAATACTTAGTCTAAATCTATAAAAAAATATAAATAAATAAATAAATATCTTGGGACATCTTACACAAATCTACTAGACTTGGTCCCACGGCGGTAAGCTCAATTAAGGTTTGTGATGTAGATACCAAGCGACGATATATACATATTATATAGATAGATACATATACTAGATACTTTAAGGCATAGACAGCCATGACCAAGAAACAAATATTTGTGATAAATAAATGCACAAATAATGCCCTCGCCGGGACTCGAACCCGGAGCCTCCAGCTTCGTAGGCAGGGTCACTACCAACTAGGCTACGGGGGCTGACAAAATGGGTATTAGAGAAGGTACCTATGTATATTACTCTATATTAATATGATTGGTCATATAAAAAATGGATTAAAAATTAAGAATAACTGTGTTCTTGACCCCATCTCTCGTATTCTGAAGATCTCATGTGAACCAATGGTGGTTTTTTCCGCCATTCTTGCTGTTGCAATCAATAAACTTGTAAACATACATCTATCAATTTGATGAATTACTAATTTCGAAGTAAAATATCTATTAATTATGCACCATTAAGATAATATATTATAAATAATTTAGCCCTTGACTTTACTTTTTTTTTAAATCTTAAAATAGAATTTGTTAGAAATATTTTGCCATAAAAAAGAATAAGGTATGTAAAATACCAATAGATAGATACGTAGGTATACCTAATAATCACAGCTAATAATAGTCTTTAATAATAAGCGATTTTATTGTCTTTACGATCTAAATATTTAAATTTACATTCAGAACTCAGACTAAATGTAAGCACTAAAAAATTATCAAACGGATGGCAATAATTATGTAAATTATAAAAAAGTTGTTATTAAAGATAGGTCAGTAAACCGACTCAGACAAAAAAACTCGCATGACTAGAAATACAATCATAAAAAGCTTAGTACAAAAAACAAATGTCAAATCTATATATAGATTCGTGCTGAATTATTCCAATATTATGGAATTTTCTTCAATAACTTCCTGATTCTTTTGATCATTATATATTTAATAATAAGGTGTATCTGCCTTATAAAAATTCCATGAAATTACATAGCAATAATATTATCTTATCCGGTATGGCATTCTGATCATTACCTATCACTAATGGGATTGGGTACCAATGGCAACCTTTAATAGTACATTGTGCATCAAGGGAGGTAAGTACGGAATTACTAACGAGAGTGTTAGAAGCCCGACGCTGTTTGGCAGAGGGCTTTTATGACTCGAGTTAGTATTCCGCTTACCGACCGTGATGCATACAATGTTTTTCATCACACTTGCCATCCAAAAATAAGTTTTAAGACATAATATTATTAAATGACGTTCCCTAGGGAGTAAAGAAATGTCAGTACATTTCTTTACTACCTAGGGAATTTCACTTTTCTATTACTCCCGCTACGCGCGCAAGCAATGGCGCGCTTAGACAGCAAGTGTGATGAAAAAACTTATGAATCCCTCGAGAGAAAATAACCCACAAAGGATTTATTTATACATTTTTAAGGATGGTTGCAACAAGCTACACTTTTACTCATAGACGTTGCAATAAATAAATTGTTATACACGCAAATTGTAATTCAACTGCTATTATGATTAATAATGCCTGGTAATAAATTCGTTGTTGGATAATTAATCTACAAGGCACCTACATTGGTCGAACGATTTATTACGAATTTAGTTCGTAAAGTAATGTATCTTGCAATCGTTCTTAAATAAATAATAATACATATATAAACATAGAAGGTTCACAACTTCATAAGGCGTTAGCAGGATTATCTAACACTATAAATCCAATCCATTATAAACTACTCATTCGCAGTAAAATTGGCGAGTTGAACTTTTTTGGGTTATATTTCATTAAGCAGCCCCAATTCCCGCCAAGGTATGTATTATAGCGCTTCTTGAATGTACAATGTAAAAATAAACCGTGTTACTTAGATCTAAAACAGTCAAATTTCCGTTACCCTGTGTAACTCCGCAAATAAATACCGTAAAACCATACAACTATAGTACACTACTACAACTATGGTCCACAAGTTCAATTCGTAATTAAGCATCAATGGAAATCTTTTATTTTGGTTTTCTCTAAGTTTTTTAATCATTAATGAGGAGACTTTGTGTAACAACTGCGTCAATAATATAATAATTACACAAAAAAATATATATAAATGTTTTATTTTCAGACAACATGAGTCCATAGCAATGTTAGTTTAGAACATAAGATTTACAACTATGTTATTATACCTATAGCTACATAATCTTAACAAAGTACCTACACCTGACTGACTATTTAAACCGAAGATATTTGACTTAATTATGGACCATAATAGGAGCTTTTGGACTATAGTTGGGTAGTTTTACGATATTTAAAATGATTAACCCTCTGGCTACGAGGTGAAAAATGTCTATATGACGTTTCCATACATTTGTGGTCTGGCATACCCCACCTCGTATGCCGAAGCCAAAAGAAAAAAAAACTATTAAAATGAACCAAAAACCTTTGTGGGCAGGGTACAGAATGTACAGATAAACAGCAACTTTGCTCGCACATGTAACAAATATCTCTCACACGTTGAAAGAGATAATCTAACCGCAAATGTTTGTTATGTCATTTTCTTACAATATATTTGTGCTGACATTTTATTTAGGCCTGACAAGTTCCATTAGATAATAATCAGAGGTAATTGGCTGGAAATAACATTTACCGTTTGTGGTCACACACATTATAATTATTTATTTAATAATGACACTTGAGACCTACTATTAAAAGTAAATTCATTTGAATGCAAGTTGATCATACATTGTAATTAAATATAAAATGTCCTTCAAATAGGACAGTCAAAGACAAAATTTAATAAGGTGTATACAAAAATGTTCAAAAATAAGTCCCAGTGCACTCTAATTCTGTGTAATAAGAACGTCGTAACATATTTATGAGCGGATTCTTTCTATATTTATTTTTGCACTTGACTGGACATATCGCATTTGTAAAGATATATGAGATACAAACAGATGGTGGATTCAGATGGATTGGCGTTTATTGACTTCCTAGAAAAAAACTGTCGCCTAACAAATTGCAAGTGTACATTTACGCCCGCCCACCCATTAATCAATTAATTATCGAATTCGATGTCCTTTAAATAGGCCGCCCGGCTAATAACATTTGCAACGCTATACATTTTTAAACAATCACGATTGGGGTTTATGAGAATACCAAGGAGACGGTAAATTGCAAAATTCATAATTATTCACGGTTATATTTAATTGTGCAATCGTATAACGATGAAGTTTATTTTATTCATTGACAACCGAAGCATATCGAAGTTTTTAAACTATGAAGCGTTAAGGTTTCATTTTAGTTTTGTCAACAACAAGTCCTATAGTCCAACTCCCGTCAGTCGACGAATATATTCAAGACGATATTATGTCCCATGATTGTTTCAACATAAATATATGGGTCAAAATTATTTTCGTTGTCTTGTTTCATACTTCTCAGTCACGCTTGTAGTTGAGGTTTCGACTCAGTATATATAAAAAATCGGTGCATTTCATTTTCACGCTAGGTTTTTATATATATAATATCAGAAATTGAAAACATAACATCATCTCATACAAAAATCACCCCTGCGTCACGTTTTTTAGGGACACAAAATAAGACAACGAAAAATGGACTTCCCCGTTTATTGGCAACACTCAGCGAAAGATTTCAGGGTCGCGTTTTATAAAGTTACAATTTACAATTTTGCTGTTTGCCTCTCTTTCTAGCCAATATGTGCGTGCGTTAGAGAGGCAAACAGCGAAATTGTAAATTGTAACTTTATAAAACGCGACCCAGTTCTCTAGATTTAATACGATGAAAGAGATGGTAAATGGGTCAAAATTCTTTTCGTTGTCTTGTTTCATACCACTCTGTCACGCTTTTAGCTACTGTTTCGACTCAGTAAATAAAAAAATCCAATGATCTTGTATTTTGTATGTATTTTATTTATTTATTGTGCATCATGTGAGTTTGTCTATCTAAACTTTCGAATCTCCACTCAATTTCTCAAAGGTTAGCTGGAAGAGATCCCTTATAGGGATAAGTTCGCCTTTGTACTTACATTTCTTTATAACTGTGTTGTAACATATCCTGTGTACAATAAAGTGATTTACTACTACTACTACTATTTCTTTTTCACGCTAGATTTTAATCTATATATCAGAAATTGAAAACAAAACATCATCTAATACAAAAATCACCACTGCGTCACGTTTTTTAGGGACACAAAATATGACAACGAAAAATGGCAATTATTGGCAACATTCAGCTAAAGATTTTACTTCTCCAGATTTAATGCGATGAAAGAGATGGTACCTAAAGGAGTCACAAAATCTGGTACCAATGGAATAAATAAACTGAATGCTACAGTAAGGCAAGTGGCGTATTCATTAAGAAAACCCTTATAACTCGGTTGTTATCATTTCCCTGTGGAATTGCGGAAGCTGCGAGTGAATGTACACACGGCCCGCGTCATGTGTCGTGTTGAGATGGGAATGATAAGGAAGTACTTATGAATAAGCTGTTCATTGAAAAGACGTGGACGAATTAAGGGCACGACGCACGACATATGCGTATACGACCTGTAGCTATCTACACATATCTTCTACCTATGTACTGATGTTGATTGGCTACTTATCTGTACAAAAACAGTCCTGTCATTTTAAAATCAATAAATTTACATGGAATTTGACAGGATTTTTTTAGTTTTGTAGATTAGAAAATAAATAAGAAAGATAATGCGAATTGAAATTCGATAATGTCGTTCATAATTTAGCGATATATAATTGACTATTACTAGGTACCGGAAAATTTCGCGGGAGGTACGGTAGTGCCCCGGCCAAGTCGAGCAAAAAGGCGACACGACCGTACCCTTCCATCCTTTTTTCGATATTTTTTTTAGAAAACAATTCTTCTAGAATTAGGATATATTATACGAGTCCTCATTTTATCATTATAATGAGGTGCATTGCGCGTAATAGCATGTTTGATACTTAAGTAAGTATAGCAATCGTCTTTGCTATTTTTTCATTCTCATATTTAGTGTACACTGTATAGTAAAGGAAATTGATTCACATGGTACGTGAATAGGTACATACGTGACATTCGACTATATCACAGTGACAATCAATCTGAAAGTTGTTACAAACCTCATATTGTTGTCACTGTGACAAAGTACGCAATGGTATACCTACATAAATCAATTTCCTAGACTGTACCTATGTTTTGTAGTCAGTGCGTAACGCAACGACGGACAGATGACCGTCATGATAAAATAAAACCACGGCCTTTAAGAAAAAAAAATTAAAACCCCATATTACAGCATGCATTGTTATGATTAGATATGACTCAATAATTACTTAATGTTACATGCCTGACGTATACATATACTTACAACTGTATTTCATACAAAAACAGGTTCTATTTCTATGAATGTAAGATGAATCAAATGTTTTGTTAGTTGGTTTTCCATATCGCACGCAATGCCGAAACACCGAGGCCGAGACGAGGCTACTCGGAAGTTCAAGACCTTTAATGAATCTATGTTTTTGTGATTTATTTACGTGCGAGGTGATTCCATTCGAACTACACGAACTAGAGTATCTTATCTAAGTGATATTCTTTTATATTATATTTAATATCAGATGTTTTTTTGTCACTATGGGTCCAACACACTATTAGTAGGAGAAATGTGTAGAACAGTGTTAAGTTTTACTCGATACGTTAAGCAGGCGATCGCACTCGCAACGTATCGAGGAAAACCTAACGTATACTTTACTTTCCAAATCATGGTGCGTGAATTTTATATAGGTACGTATTACGTAAGTAACAGTCAAGTTCATGTAACGTTAGGTCAAGTTTATCTTCGCGAACTTGTCCAAAAACCTGTTTTGTACTTTAAAAATTCAACGAACTTTTTGACAATATCAGTCTACTTCATGTCCTAAAAGAAGGCCATCAACTTTCGTTTAATTGCTGATTTTGTTTCCGGATAATTAAACATTATGTCAAAAACGTAAGCCTTTAATTAAGTCTAGGCCAACCTGGGTACTTTTAATTATATTTCGCATCTTATTAAGGTGCATTTAGACCAAACTAGCATTCGCTCATTCTATCCCCCACTCTACGAAATCAACGAATTTCGACGAATCACGTCTGGGTCTGCGTTTGGGTAATGAACGAATTTCGTAGAGTGGAGAATAGAATGAGCAAATGCTCGTTTGGTCTAATACTTCAACATGTAATAAGATTTCTACATCAATAAGCATGCAACCCATTTCGTACAATTAGATATGAGCTAGGTACATAAAATGTTTGACTATTGACTAGCTGGTTGGCCAGAATGGCCAAAGTACATATAATGCATTGTACAGTACAAATATGTAAAAAAAACATACTTATTGTATATTTTGCAAATTCATGTTTTAGTTGCCGATCAATCAAATTGAATAGTTTATCCTGAATATACATAACAAGATCTTTAACTAATAAAATAACCCAAATATTTAGAGCAACCAGTGCGTAACACTGAAAATGCGCACATTTTCTTTATTTAATTTACGAAATGTATTTTTTATAAAAAGATGGCTGCCGGTAAAGTCATTCTGTCGAGTCGTACGCAACGATGCGTGACAACTGTCAAAATATACGGATTAGCCTGGTCGTAGTGCGTGCCCGGGGCGAGTTCAACTCATTATAATGACAGCTGGTAACATGCCCTCATATAAAACCAATGAAACGATATCGCGCACTTAGATCAAATTAGTACCTATTCGCTTGAAATTCATGTTTATTTATGTTAAGAATATATTCGTGATGCACAAAGAAGAAAGAATTACTAAACTGTTATTGTGTACTAAATATTGTATTATAAAAAATATACATTTTAAACTAAGTAAACTAACCTTATTATTATATTTATTATCAATGTCATAGATGGGCATCTACTATGATCCTGATTTTTCCACAGACTAGGTCAAGGTCAATATTAATAATCTTATTGGATCTCAAAGGCTACGTTAGGTACAATTGCGTATCACAGAAATGGTCTTTTGACTCAATATAATACGGTAAGCTCCATTAAGTCTTGTGTTACGGATACTAAGCGATGATATTTAATAGAAAGATAAGCTCTCGCCGGGATTTGAACGCGGATTGTAATTTGTATGTAATCATATACAAGGTGCCCACGAGGAAAGGGAAAAATTGTAGCAGCATATTTCTGAGACTAAAAGAAGCAAAAAATG
>JALPQI010014403.1:0-39532 GCA_025490895.1 Thaumatotibia leucotreta | reverse complement strand
CGTCCGCGACACAGAACGTGTTGTTAATTAGTGTAACCCGCTATAATTACTTGCGTATTTTTTGCATATAATAAAAAAAAAACGCAAGTTATTATAGCGGGTTACACTAGTTAACAACACGTTCTGTGTCGCGGAAGAGCAAAGCAATATTGTTCATCCTTTAATATGGACTTCTGCAAAGTAACGCCTGATTCAATTAATTACTTAATCATCTACAACTGGAAATCGTATCAAATCATACATACTTATTTACTCAATATCTAAATTATATTAGATATATATATATATTATCGATACACTCAATATTCTAGGTGCCGATTGCCATGGGCGTAAGAACTTGAAGGTGCATTCAGACTAAACGAGCATTCGCTAAATTGGAAGAAATCTCTTACTAGTAGTAATTGTTACATAGTTCTACAGAGGCCTAGAGTTGGTCGAGTGATACCAGGCGAGGCGGATCACCTTTACCGCTCAAATGTTAAAATTACCTAAAATTAATAAGTCCCTATGATCAAAATCAACAAGTGACAGTTTCAGTTGTGTATAACGTAACAACATTAATGACATTCAAACGCAAACAAGGGATATTAATTAACAATGAAACTATAAAGGCATTCCAAATATCCTCTGCTATTATCTCTGAAGCTTCCGCTCTTTGCCAATTAACTACGAAAACACAAACATCCTGTGTAAACTTTATGCGAAAGCGAGTACAGTAAAACCGAGGTATTAAATAATAGTACCGGTAAATTTTCGGCTTTTGACTGTCACTGAATGTTACCGTCAAGTGTACCCCGTGAAACTTATACAATCAAGGTCGCATAAATATATATATACAATTTTAGACTTTATGCTCCAGACATAAGTAAAAAAGTATTATATTTATATCCTTAAATGTACAATGTACAGCCGAAGCCCACGTCTCCAGTAACTTATATAACTTTTAAACATTAAGTGACATTTTATGTGACTTTTAAAGTGCAACTTTATCTAGAGGAAGGTGACATTGCACTAAGTTCTACTTTATATACAAGGAGATAGCACTTATTTCTAGAGAAAAAATGCGCTACTTCCTTGTATAAAATAAGGTAAATAATAATTATATTACAAACGTTTTCATTATCATCACACCAGTCGAACGATATCCCTCTGCTGAATATAGACCTCCCCCAAAGATTGCCACAATGACCAGTCCTGCGCCACCCGCATCCAGCGGACTCCTGCGACCGTGAGGTCATCAGTCCACCTTATGGGATTACAGGTTATAATAAACATAACCTAATTAAGTAATGTAAATAGTCGTTGGGAACGTCACATTCACCCTTCAATTTCTGCGCAGATGTACGCAGGCTTACTCACGAAGTTGTCCTTCAACGAAGAGCACTTAATAATTTCAAATGATATTCCGTACATAAGTTTTTGAAAACCTCATTGGCACGAGCCGAAGATTGAACCCACAACCGCTGCGTAGCAGTCTTACGTTTTTCCGCTCGACTACAATCGCTTCTAATGTAATAGATAATGTAAGGTTCACCATACTTGTAATACTCATATTCTGTACATGGCCTTATATTGGCATGAAAAGTATGCACTTAGCCTAAACTCTATGATTGTTGTCTGTGGTAAGAATAACTTTTTTATTGAAGGGATGTCAGATGCGGTTTTGGAGGGATTGTGAGAGATATGGTGGTTTGTGGTTAGCATTATCCAACGATTTGTACAAGTATTGATAATAAACAACAAGTTGATTCTCGAAATTCTAGTTTAATTTCATAACTCAGAAGTGGAAAAAGTAATTCACGCGTCACAAAACTCGAAAATCCGTCATATTAGATATGGACAACGACAAAGAAGATAGCAGATCACGATCGCGGAAGCGAAAACGTGAGCGTAAGGAAAGCCGTTCGAAACGAGATAAAGACTCACATAAGGACAGCACGAAGCTATCGTGACCGCAGAACTCTTACGCCGTTCTTAATTAATGATGAAATTTCTCCTCAACAACATGATGCTAATGATGTGACTCCTTCAAATGAGAGGCAAGGCAGATCGCGTGACCGTCATCGGCATCATTCTCGCCGCAGACATGCAAGGAGCCGGAGTCATCGACGACGTACCTCGTCTAGTGAGAGTGAACGAAGAAGCAGATCGTGCGAGCGTCGAGGGCGTCACTCACGACATGGACGCAAAAGGAACCGGAACCGTAGGCGTTGCTACTCTAGTGGAAGCGAATGGAGCAAGGAACGCAAGTACAACCAGTCACCCTCTACGTCTAGATTACCTAGAGACATGAATATGGAGCCGTCGCAGCAGACCCAAGTGAGTGATAACTCTGAAGTTAATAGTGTAGTTAAAATGTTAACTGACTTAGTAAAAACTTTAACAAATAAGCGACCAGAGGGGAACAAGTTTCCCTTATTAGGTAATGTCATACCTGAATTTGACCCTATGGTGAAAGGGCAAACAATAAATATATGGTTACAAAAGGTTGAAGAATGTGCAAAGTTGTATAACTGGGGGGATGACCAAATAATCCACTATTGTCTACCAAAGTTAGCAGGAGTAGCCCGCACTTGGTATCAGGCTCTCCCCACTATGTCGTTTTCTTGGAACGAATGGAAATAGAAATTAGTTAGTTCTTTTCCTAGTTGCGATGACTATGCTGAACTGCTGACGGAAATGCTGGCCAAAAAGGTAAAATACAATGACTCACTAGAGTTATATTATTATGAAAAAATTAATTTGTTGCACCGGTGTGAGATTACAGGGAAAAGGGCTGTTGCCTGTTTGTTGCATGGGATAGAAGACCGTTCAGTGAGACTAGGAGCAAAGGCACTTAAATGTGAGGAGCCTGAAAATATACTTGAATATTTTCAGTCCATAAAACAACAAACCCGTGAGCCATTTAAGAATATTCAGGAGCGACGGTCTAATATTCCAGGTAACAATCAGGCAAGTACTAATAAAAATACATCGAGACCCCAAGCCAGTGCAACAGTTAAAACATGCTATAATTGTAAGGAACCTGGCCATTTTAGTTACAATTGTACCAAGAAACTTCTTAAATGTACTACATGTAATCTCGTTGGACATATTAGCACTAATTGCTATAAGCAGAACAAAGAATTTAATAATAAAAATAGCAACCACATAATTGAAAAGAATGTTTTGCAATTAAATATAGATGGTTCAAATGATGATAAGTACAAAATAGATTTAAAAATTAATGGAAATTTAATTAACGGTTATGTGGATTTAGGGAGCCAGTGTACTGTTTTGCGTTATAGTGATGCTTTAAAATTGGGTATTGTATGGAGAGCTGAAAATTTACCGTTTTTAAGAGGTATACCTCTTAAAAACGGTAAATTTTCAGCTCTCTTTCGGCTCTTACGGTAATCACATTGTTTTACCTATTGGACAAACAGAGGCAAACATAGAAATACAGGGAATTTCAGAGTGCACAGAGGTTCTTATAGTGGGAGATGATGTCATTAAATACCCAATATTAATTGGACATAGTTTTACAGAAAAACCCAGTATTATAATCACCAAAACATGTGACTCATTAATTGTTGAACGCAACCACCAAGAAAAATTAAATTTAACTTTAACAGAGGACATAGTGATACGCCCACATGAATCAATTGTTGCTCCAATTAAATCAAATCACGATTATTCAGGTATGGTTTATGTACATGGTACACTACGTGGATTGCCTAATTATAAATTCTGTTTGATGGCTGGTGAATACAGTATAAAAAAAGGATATGGTGGATTAATGATATTAAATGTTTCTGATAATAGCATTAGTCTAAGATCAGGTTGTCTGATTACACGAGCATTATGTATAAATAAAGCCTTGTATGTTAATTTATTAAATCTTGACGGTTCTGATAGTGACAGCTTTAACTATGGAGACCATTTAACTGAAGATGAATTGAGGCAGCTTAAATATCTATTACAAAAGTATGAAACATGTTTTTCGAGTAATTTAAAAGATCTTGGGTTGACTAATGTAATAGAGATGGATATAGAAGTAACCGATGATAAACCTGTTGTTTACCGCCCATATAGGCTTTCATACTTTGAAAGGCAACGCGTACGATCAATGGTGCAGGAAATGCTCGATGCGGATATTATTTGTGAATCTAACTCGCCATACGCCAGCCCCATTCTGCTAGTTAAGAAGAAAACCGGTGAACACAGATTATGTGTTGACTATCGCGCACTAAATCGGAAAACAAAAAAAGAGCATTACCCGTTGCCATTGATCGACGATCAACTGGATATGTTATCAGGTCATTCGTTATTTATAACACTGGACTTGGCGTCCGGTTACTATCAGATACCCATTGCAGAGACCTCACAGGATAAAAGCTCTTTTGTGACTCCCGACGGACAATATAATTTCAAACGCATGCCTTTCGGCTTAGCTAATGCGCCGTCGGTGTTTCAAAGAGCAATGAATAAAATACTTACCAAAGCCCAACTCAAGTACGCGTTAGTGTACATGGATGATGTTTTGATTCCAGCGCATTCCTTTGATGAGGGCCTCTGTCGGTTAGAAGAAGTTCTTGGCCTTCTACAAGTAGCTGGGTTGACTCTCAAGCTAAAAAAATGTCATTTCTTTTACACCGAGATCGATTTTCTAGGATTTAGAGTTAATAGCGAAGGCATCCGTCCTGGCACAAAGAAAACTGATGCAATATCTAAGTTTCCAACACCCAAAAATGTACACGATTTGAGACGCTTTCTTGGTTTAACTAGTTTCTTTAGGCGTTTTGTTAAAGGCTTTGCGCTTATAGCGTGTCCGCTTACTGATCTCCTCAAGGCACAATTTGAATGGAAATGGGAAGAAGTACATGAGAGAGCGTTTGAAACATTAAAACAAAAATTAGTTGAACGACCTATACTAGCTTTGTATGATGTTACGTTGGAAACAGAATTGCACACCGATGCGTCTAAACAGGGAGTATCGGGTATTCTGATGCAACGTGGAACCGATGGGTTACTTAGGCCTGTAGCTTATTACAGTCGTAAAACGACAGTAGACGAACAGAAGATGCATTCTTTTGAACTTGAAACTTTAGCGGTGATATCATCGTTGAGTAGATTCCGTGTATATCTTTTAGGTATACGATTTAAAATAATTACTGACTGTGGAGCACTAAGAACAACGTTGACCAAGAGAGACCTTATTCCTCGAATTTCTCGGTGGTGGGTACAGTTCCAGGAGTACGACTGCGAGATTGAATATAGAGCGGGTACACAAATGGCGCACGTAGACGCTCTCAGTCGTGGTCCTGTTTCTGAGCCTACTCCTCAAGATGATTCTCATGTAATCGATATTCTACGAGTTGACGTCAAAGATTGGATTTCCACAGTTCAAAGTAATGATGACGAGATAAACAGGATTAAAAGTATTTTACAAGATAAAAATACAAAACTTGCAGCTGACATACATAAAAATTATAGGTTAAAAGGGAATTATGTTTACAAAGTTGTTGAAGATGGAATACGTTGGGTAGTTCCAAAATCAGTTAGGTGGCAGGTTTTACGTATGAACCACGATGATATAGGGCATTTTGGGTACGAAAAAACGTTAACTAGAATTCGTGGTATATTCTGGTTCCCAAGGATGCGACGCTTTGTAAAAAAGTATGTAGAGGCCTGTCTCCAGTGTGCACACCATAAGAGGCCGGGAGGTAGTAAGGAAGGTATGCTGCACCCTATACCGAAATTGGAAATACCATTCCATACGCTTCACGCAGATCACCTAGGACCGTTCGTTCGCTCAAGGAGGGGCAACATGTATACATTAGTGATAATCGATGCATTCACGAAATATGTCAACATTAAAGCTGTCCGAGATACAAAAACCACGACAGCCATTCGAGTGTTCAAGGAACATTTCAGCTATTTCGGCACACCTACTCGTCTAATTACTGATAGAGGGTCGTGTTTCACAAGTGGGAAATTTAAATCTTTTTTAGAAAGCTTGGGCATAAAGCATATACTAAATGCAGTAGCAACTCCTAGAGCGAACGGACAAGTTGAACGGTATAATCGAACAATTACCGAAGCCTTAAGCACGAAATGTCACGATCAAAGCGATAGCGCTTGGGATGAACACATAGGTAGCATACAACTAGGAATGAATGCCACTTGGAATAAAGCAACCGGTAAAAGCCCATCTGAACTCTTGTTTGGTTTCAAGTTGATTGCCTCAACAGAGAACATATTAGGAAATGTAATTAATGAGACGATCGACCCGCTAACAGAGGATAGATTACAAATCGTAAGATCAGCAGCTGGTGAAGCGATACAAAAACAACAAGATTCGATGAAAAAGGTTTTTGATAAGCACAGGAAACCCGGCACTAAATATAACGTTGGTGATCTAGTTAGGATCGAGAGAAATTTATTTGATAAAGATCTTGTAGGAAAATCCAAAAAGTTGACACCGAAATTTCACGGACCCTACCGTATATTAAAAGTTTTACCCAATGATAGATTCGTTGTTGAAGATACCCCACTTACAAGAAAAGGGAATAAACGTTACGAGAATGTTGTAGCTTTAGACAAAATTTACCCTTGGTTGCATTTCAAAGATTTAGACAGCGACAGTAGTGAAAACGACATAGAGGGAAGGGAGTCTGATAATGATGAGTAATTTGTTGATGTAAACAATTATTTTTCTAATTATTGTACCATAATTAATGTGATGCAACAATTGCTGAGATGTGATATTTATAGTGTATTAAAGTAACATGTAACCAAATTTTAAACAATAAGAAATGTCGATCAGAGACAAACAAAATTAATGAATATAAACACAGGAGAACTGTGAATAAATTATAAGTAATGATGAGTAATTTGTTGATGTAAACAATTATTTTTCTAATTAATGTGATGCAACAATTGCTGAGATGTGATATTTATAGTGTATTAAAGTAACATGTAACCAAATTTTAAACAATAAGAAATGTCGATCAGAGACAAACAAAATTAACGAATATAAACACAGGAGAACTGTGAATAAATTATAAGTAGTATAAGTGTTCTTGTAATTACAGATCTTGGCAGACTGTCTAGAGCAGGCCGTGGAGGCAGACTGTCTAGAGCAGGCCATAAATGTCAAGTAATTACAGATCTTGGCAGACTGTCTAGAGCAGGCCTTCAAGGCAGACTGTCTAGAGCAGGCCATAAATGTTAGGTAATTACAGAAATTGGCAGACTGTCTAGAGCAGGCCTTCAAGGCAGACTGTCTAGAGCAGGCCATAAATGTCAGGTAATTACAGATCTTGGCAGACTGTCTAGAGCAGGCCGTGGAGGCAGACTGTCTAGGGCAGGCCATATGAGTTGTGTGTTTAATGACGTATAATAATGATATACAAATATTATAAATATATATATATCACTATTATACGATATATAATAAATCTTGGCAGACTGTCTAGAGCAGGCCTTCAAGGCAGACTGTCTAGAGCAGGCCATAAATGTTAGGTAATTACAGATCTTGGCAGACTGTCTAGAGCAGGCCGTGGAGGCAGACTGTCTAGGGCAGGCCATATGAGTTGAGTATTTAATGACGTATAATAATGATGTACAAATATTACAAATATATATATATATATATCATTATTATACGATATATGATAAATCTTGGCAGACTGTCTAGAGCAGGCCTTCAAGGCAGACTGTCTAGAGCAGGCCATAAATGTTAGATAATTACAGATCTTGGCAGACTGTCTAGAGCAGGCCATAAATGTTAGGTAATTACAGATCTTGGCAGACTGTCTAGAGCAGGCCATACGAGTTGTGTGTTTAATGACGTATAATAATGATATACAAACAAGACTAATATATATGTTATATAATAATTTAAAAAAAATGCGTGTTTATGTCTTCAATAATTAAATTATAGTAGAAAGTTTCTATTACATGAATAATACAAAATAACAGTTGTTTTATAGAATTTATAATAGTCATTGGCTGTGTAACTCCTTGAGTATAAACAAAACTTAATTACAAAAATAAGGTTAATTAGTGCTAGTGCCATAATGATCTCCTATTTTATAACACAGTGTAGTGTATGTTACATATTATTTGTCAAACTTAAGCATACAAATAGAGTCACAGACTGATAAATAATTATAACAAAAGTATTATTTGATCTTGTTAATAAAAGTAAACTGTTACTCCTTATTGTCGATAAGGCTTATTGACTGTGATAGCTGGTCCGGTGATTAAGTTTGTTATTAATGATTGTTCGGTAATTTTAAGTATTAATTTACTTATATAAGTTGTCGGGAAGGTGGATGGCATATCCCCAAACGAATCCATTCTGAAATGTGTCATGTTCTTTTGTATCCTAACAGTACAAGTTATTTACAGTGAGAGGACTCACTAAATTGAAAATGGATGGCCGAAGTTGTAAGGTTCACCATACTTGTAATACTCATATTCTGTACATGGCCTTATATTGGCATGAAAAGTATGCACTTAGCCTAAACTCTATGATTGTTGTCTGTGGTAAGAATAACTTTTTTATTGAAGGGATGTCAGATGCGGTTTTGGAGGGATTGTGAGAGATATGGTGGTTTGTGGTTAGCATTATCCAACGATTTGTACAAGTATTGATAATAAACAACAAGTTGATTCTCGAAATTCTAGTTTAATTTCATAACAAGTATCAAACAATAATTTGGGAACCTGCAGACTAATACAGCATTTATAAATGCTCTTTCGGTACATCAAAACCAATAGATTTATTAAACATTAAAATAATTCATTCTTTTTCATTCCATTAGATAAATTCTATTATTTCTCCCTTTCGGTCGAGCGGTTTGGAAATAAATCACGCCTAACTAATGACTGCTCAACATTTTCCCATTAGTATAATTATGATTACAGTACATTAACATGGATGATTGATTATAAGAAAGTTTAAGAATGCGTGTCGGAAAATAGAGACACGTCGGCCGAGAAGAGATCATGAAAGACTTCGAGGCTGGCAACTCCTATTCAAGGGATGGTTTTCTTCCTATTTTTTTATAATGAATTTAATTTTAACCTATTTGGGTCAAACGCAAACCCATGTTCGGAGTCTTTCCGGTGGACAATCTAAAAGTGAAGGCATACATATAAAGCTTGATTTTCTTATGAAAGCCTAATCTTCATTAAGACGTACTCCTTTTTCTCAAAAAAACTCAAAACTACCTGTCTATTAGCTGTTAACTATCGACCACAGGAAAGAAAAAGTGCGTGTTCAGATAAACTGTAGAGCCCCTCTTTCCCGTGGCCAATAGTAAGCAACTGGTAAGAGTGTAGTCGTGATTTTTATCATACAATTCAATAGGAAAGGAGCCTTTAAATGACAATACGGGTTTAATAAGAAAATTAACTCTCATAGCCCTTAACTTTTGAAATGTCCACCGGAAAGACTCATAACATGATTTTAAGTTTGACCCATTTTCAGTGCAAAACTGGATCTCGGTAATGAAAACCACTTCTTCTAAACGCAAAGTGTAAATAACAAATCTTATTCACCGTGAAATAAGAGAATAAAAGCGAGAAAGAGCATTGACCAAGAGCGTAGTGTATTTCCGCTCATTCTGTAAAATGAGGACTGGCTTTCACTGCATTTTTAGCATAGACAAACACAACTATAGACATCGTATTGCCGCCCATCGATAAAATACAATACACAATACAATACTCTTTATTGCAAATCTCGTAACATAAAAATATAACAAAAAATTACAATCTTAAAGGTAGAGGTAACACAACAGGCGGTCTTATCGCTAAAGACCAATCTCTTCCAGACAAGAACATTAATGAAATAATTTTTTAGCTCTATAAATAAACACGGGTTACCAAACTACGTTTACTACGTTTTATTATCATCAGCCTGCGATAGTCCACTGCTGGCGTAAGCCTCTCCTATTAACTATGCGTATAAACGCATTAGGAGGTAAATGCACATAATCGCCACGCTGGGCAAGCGGATTGGCGATCGTAGTAATGTGTCCACTATGATGACGCTGCTGCCCATCATCAATCTTGTAGAATGGTCAGTGACACTTCAATCCCTTAGTCGACTCTTACGACACCCGGCAGGAGGAGTTGGGGTGGTGACAAATGTTCTTACTGCCGTCACCATACGGCTGTAGTTAAGTACTTACATTATAATAATTTAGTATCTTATGGGTACATCGATGGAGAAGTACCGTGTGCTCTTAGTCCTCCACATTTAGTTAAAAGGAGTGGAGTGGCATGAACATTAGTACCATCTCGCTGACATTACTTATCAATAAAATGATCATGTTGTTTGGTAAGAGTATACGCAAAAACATTAGTTTTAACTGTATCGATTGCGTAAATGAGTAGTATCCCTCTAGCTTGCATCACTATGCGAGAAGAAACGGAATAAAAAGGAAAGTAAATTACGCAAAGATTAAGGTTTTTATACGTGGACATGGCAAGGATTAGTGATGTAGATTGGTTCCCAGTAACACGACTCCCGGGTAAGGCTTGTTCACGAAATAAAGTAGCCACTGCTGTATAATTCTTTTATTTTGTATGAAACCATACCTTAGTATGGGTGTTATTACAAATAAGGGCTCTTTGCCTATCTTCTCGGACGCTGTGGTTGATATTCATATCAATTTCTCCATGATTATGGACTTTTATTTAAACTTCTGGATCTTAACTAAATTTCAATAGCGATACTATAATACATTGTAACATTGTGAATATCGAGTCTACAATTTTTATTAATTATTTCAAGACTAACATTGTTGAAATCGTCTCGGAAGTTCGCACTTTTTTGGGCGTGAACTTTTGCATTAAGCATTATCTGAAGTTATTTTGATTTTGACGACTTTTCAGCGAATGCTTTTGGATATTGGATTGTTATGAAACAGAAGAATCAATTTACAGTCCTATGGCTGTTAGAGCTACATGGGACTGTTCCGTAACAGTAGAGACTGATTTTACGATGGCTACTTTATTTCGTGAACAAGCTTTAGTATGTCGAATATTTCCTTAAGGAAATTAATATAGAATAGTAACATTAGGAAAATTGTGAAAACGGGGGCGGTACATGACACCAGTAGTTGTTGATTAAATAGACCAGGCCTACTACCGCGAAAATCGAAATTCGGAAATTTCGAGGATTTTTCTCTGTCACTCAAACGAAGGCGTCATTAAAGTGAGAGAGACAAATCCTCGAAATTTACGAATTTCGTTTTACGCGGTAGGGCAGTGTGCCTACCATGAGCTGCCGCGGCGTGATTAACGCGCAATTCTTTCTCCGACTTGCTCGCGCCAATATGTGAGTACGAGCGAGGTGGATACAAAGTAAGCCCGCGGTACAGCTACAGGGATCGTATGACGGTATTATTTTCATACAATCATACCGGTATTTTGCCGTGTGGTGACGGCAGTAAGAATACATTTGTCACCACCCCAACTCCTCCCGCGGGTGTAAGGGATTGAAGTGTCACTGACCATTATTTGATAGAGGATTGATGATGGGCGGCAGCGTCATCATAGTGGACACATTACTGCGTTCGCCAATCCGCTTGCCCAGCGTGGCGATTATGGGCATTTACAAATTAGGTTTTGACCACTTAATTCTTAAGAACCATTTATCCACCTATCTGCTTGTTGTCGTCCGTCAAGAAAAAAAGGGTTCTAAAGCCCTTAACTTTCATATGTCCACATGAAATATTGCACTACCCATAACATGATAAGCGCTTTTTCTTCACTTTGCCGGCCGCTGCGCTAAACTAAGTTGCCACCTGCCGGCTCCGTTGAGCAGAAAAATAATATACACACCTCGGCCGTCAAAGAGGAAAGCCTCGGATCACATGACCACACGTCATCCGAGACATTTCCCACTTTAACGGCCTCGGCATATAATCTACTATTTTAACACTGTTAATTTTAGCAGTTCGGGTGTGGAAGAAACGCGTAAAGCGATGTCGTTAAGTTAGCATGTCCATGTTTTCTGAGTGTTGTTCAACCCGGAACAAAACTAAGCTTATTTAAAATAATAAATGAATGTAATTCGCTTTATTTAAGCTGCCAGTAATATTGTGCGCACTTTGCATGTTGAATGGAAGGAGCCTTTGTGCCGTGAAAATGCTCCTTTGTACTGCGCTCTATTACTTACTTATATTTTGTACAAAAAAGTAAGATTGCGCAGTATATTTTTAAATAAATGTGGTAGGTGCTTAATATTCTATAACTATTTAAATGGCAAATGCATTAATATTTTGTTCCATTACCGCGAGGATTACACATGAAATAAAACTATGAAAACGGATAAACTCGCGCATATTAACTAACTTTAACTTCATTCTGACGTTTCGAACACTACAGGGTTCGTGGTCTACGGATGACTGACAATGGAGGAAATTTGATAGATCTACCTCCATCAAAATATGAAAGATAAGTACAAAACTACACACAAAGAAAAAAATACTAAACCACAGACAATATATTTTAAGGGTGGATATACATACTAAAACTGTAAATTAAGCCAGTTACTCATTACAAGTACATCCAGAATGAAGACAAGAGACATAATAAATAATCTACGCCGGTTCTATCCCTACGCCTCTACCTGAAAGTATTTCCTTCCTTATACAATAGTTTCTGGAGTACCTCAGGGGAGTAATTTAGGCCCTCTACTCTTTTTGACTTTCATCAATGACCTCCCCAAAGCCACAAATCCAAAATCTATTCTCTTTGCCGATGATACAACGATCATAGTAAAATGCCAAGATAAGGATACATATGAAACTGATATTAATAGAGCCTTAACAGACATAAATAACTGGATAGTTAATAACGACCTTCTTATTAACCTAAGTAAAACGCATTATCTACAATTTCATTCATATGGAGCAAATCCTCCGCAACTCAATATTAACATTAACAACATTTCAATATGTAAATCGGATAACATTAAATTCTTAGGGATAATTCTTGATACGAATCTAAATTGGAAGAACCAAATTAATTCTGTTTGCTCAAAACTTGACCGTTTCATTTTTGCTCTAAGAAAATTACGCAATTCTGTTTCTCAGGAAGCTGCTCTCACTGCTTACCACGGTCATGTTTCTTCTATTCTCAACTACGGCCTTATTTTATGGGGTAATTCCGTTGATGTGGAAAGGCTATTTAAACTTCAAAAAAAATGTGTCCGTGCGATATGTAATGCGTGTATAGATACTAGTTGCAAGCCGTTATTCAAACAGCTTAACATCCTACCCCTAGCTTGTATGTATATACAGAAAATTTGTATTTTTTCAAAGCGATGCACAAAATACTTCCCAAAGCGATCTGATATTTGTACAGTAAATCCAAGGGAGCAATACAAATATATGTTACATCAGCCACGTTGTATGACAGATATTTACAAAAAAAATGCATACAACATGGCTATTAAAATTTATAATAAGTTACCTGTTGAAATACAAGCCCTTGAAGGGAATGTATTTAAGAGAACCTTACATAAATGGTTATCTGAGAGGTGCTTTTACACCGTTCAAGATTTTATGGCTCATGACTCATGACTTATAAATGAGTAGGTACATTGTACTGTAGGTTTTATTGTGTTATAAAAATTCTGTAGGTATAAATAATAACTTTATTTACATACTGTTTATCTAACTTTTTTTTTGTATTTTTCATTTCACTTACTTACACATCCTGTTTTTATGTTATAAGTAAAATTTCTTATACTGTTCTATAAATTTGTTGCTAAAATATTGTTTTTTCAACATGTATTTGCATGCTGTACATCTACAGCTGGATAAGGCGAACTACTAATGTATACTTGATGTATGAACACCTATGTATATAACCCTTTTCTGCAAATAAATCATTCTTATTCTTATTCTTATTCTTATAATATAGGGTTCTACATAAATACCTAAATAAAAAAAAAAATCTTAAGACATCTTACACAAATTTATATGATAGATACATAAATATAGAAATTATAGATACTTAAATAAATACATAGACAACCATGACCAAGGAACAAACATTTGTGATAAATAAATACAAAATTCATGCCCTCGCCGGGATTCAAACCCGGAACCTCCAGCTTCGTAGGCAGGATCACTACCAACTAGGCTACGGAGGCTGACAAACGGAGGCTACATATTTTACACTTTCGGGGTAGTTTAATATCTAGACTAAGTGACAGTGTTCAAATTTCAAGTTGAGAAAAGTGCAACATAGAGCCTTGCATAATTGTGACAGCGATATACATAGCTTTGTCGTTATAGCACTACCACATCTGCGAAAATCAATCAGGAAAAACAATTTCGGCATCACTGACAAGGAAAGTGAAAAGCTTCCATTTATGATGAAAAAAGAGCCGCAAAAACGGTCCAAAACGTCAACCTACATCGTTTCATCGAAAGCCACAAATTTATGGAATCTTTTCAACACCCTAATCGCAAAGACACTGAGTCTATAATCGCTCGACTCACTTGTATAGGCTTCGTGGTTCTTCTAAACGCGAGAATTTTTAATAAAACCAATTAATTTTGTCCCTTTCATGGGACAACGGTTTCATCGCCAATCTTACATCGGTCGATTTTGATTAATTCATTCTCACAAGGTTGCATGTCACTTAACTTTATATTACAAATACTATCTTTATTTCATAAACTTTAGGTTGCATTTTCAACAAACGCAATATTGCCTTACGATATTTGGGTAATTACCACGAATTCAGCTTACATTTAACTTGACAGCGGATCGAAGCGATACTATGGTTATTAGATTTTTCTAAAGCACAAGATGTCAAGTGACTTATTTATGAATTTTGTATGTTGGAAACTGAATTGGGTTCATTTCCGGTGCTAAACTTAAGGGCTTCAGATAAATGATGTGAGAGCATGCGATAAAACCTTAACAATCGAAAAATGGTAAAAACTTCTACAAAATGGATAAAATAAATACGAGGTTTTGGTGCTAGATAAAATATAGTCCACAGTTTAGGGGATTATATTTCTTAATAAATTAAATAAAAATATGTAGAAATAATAGTTATTTATGTGGCTGGTGTACAAGGGTGAAGACACATTTATCAGCATGCGTTTGCGTACGCATTTTGTCTAAGTAATAAAATTGGCCTTTCAGTATGAAACGTGTAAGCATACGTGTGTGGCTTCATGAAACGAACCGCAGGTGAGTTTTATAATATAATCACATAAGAGTGATAATGCCTTATTATGCACAGTCGCATACATAACTTTATTCAAGACAGCAAAAAATCAAGTTGGCGGCTGAATACCAAGCCGTCGTATGCAAACTCTTCTGCTCAAAATACCAGTGCATAATATTGTATGAAAATCCATAAGAACATCGGTTGTGGATGTTCTAATGAAACTTATTATTCTATCTCACAGACAACGTATATTTAAGATGTAATAATAAATAATAATAATAATTTATTCATTTATTTGCACAGCATTACAGTTGTTAAACTAATACACTGAGAAAATACAAACTATACAAACATTTTAAGCATAACATAGTATGTTACAAATTTACAAAGTTGATAAACTTGACGGCCTATTATCCATCGCCTCGCAAAAATTCAAGCATTCCCGATATACAAGCACCCATCGCCATGCAAATAAGTCACACTCGGGTGCTGATACCAGAAGCGCATTTAGCAGAGCCAGGGCACGTGGAATGGGAGAGTTTCTATGTGCTACCGTACGCGCCGTAGCTACCGATAATAGGGGTCGCACACGCGGCCTAAGGGAGATTTTTTTCAAATCAGGCACAAAGAGCCTGACGAGTCTCTCTACCAGTTCAGGACAGTCCGAGTCACCTCGCAGAACACGGCATGCGAAAGCGAGCAAGCTGGAGTTGCGCCTTACTTCTAACGAGTTAAAGCCCAGACTCCCCAAAATGAATTTAGTCGGATATAAGAACGGGTAGTATCCGAAAATCTTTTTGTAGTACATTCGTAAAAAAGTTTTTTGGACCTTTTCCAGAAGTAAGATATAGGAATACTCGAAGGGGTTCCAAATTAACGCGGAATACCATTACATTTAAAGTGTCAGCCGTCTATTTTACGGAATTTAATGTTGGAATAGTAAAGTATAAATATCGAATAATATCGGATAGCTATTGACGGTTGGTTGTGACAGACAAAGTTGTAATGTACTCGTAATCACTTGATGATAAGGAAAGAAAAAAGGACATAATAATGATGTATTCATGACAAGCACAGAAGACACAATTAACAAATAAGAATATAAACTGCATATATTTTAAAGACAAACGAGTCTTAATCGCGTAAACTTACGTTTAATTAAATCCTGACGTTTCGGGCATGACGTTACAACCGTGGTCGCAGGCAGACTGGCGAGAGAATGTATCAACACCTTCAAGCTGCGCGGGTTTTTCGAACTACCCGCACTTGGTCTTGATTATTCACTTCTAGGCTATGGTTGTCCCTAGCCCTACACACAACACTCAAAACATCCAATGTCTTTAAAATTGATGTTTCACACGCTTACATTTGTAAATCACGGGATTCCACGCGGACGAGATTCCTTGCCCCATCATTTAAAATATGAGTGATAATAGTGAAAGTTTAAACCAACATATGTATATTATAACGACTGCTTGCCACAAAAGGGTCACAACTCAGCATGTCTTTGTCATTGTCTTTAGAGTGCTGTACACAGATGTCATATATACCATAGATCAAGCAAACGTATCTACTTACTTGTCAAATGAACTCAGTGAAATCCACTGAGTTGTCCGTCTTTAATCGCAGCTTGCAGCATTCGGGCGTCAAATTTTGTAAGTTGAATTGAACAAAAACATTAATAATGCCTCCTTAAGTAATATTAATTGCAACAACACAAAAAAATATGAATACTCAAGGGCCTGAGACATATTTAAAATCATAGGCAAGTAACAACTTCAGTACTAAATGACACGCTCGGCCGCCATACAAATGAATGAACTTGTTTCTTCTATCCAAATCTAATTCTGTGGTGCTGTAGGTATGATGATTCGATTCTGTCTTTTATCGAAAAGGTATATAAAATACTGTAAACACAAACTGTGTAGACATAAAACGCAAAATCCTTAAAATTGAGCATCTTCCTTAAGAAATCCGTTGGAAGTAGAAACAAGCAAGTTCCGGTGCGTTTCTTTAGTTGGTCCCTGTACAAGAACCCTGTCAAGGGCATACATATGTATACACTTTTTTACTTATGTCTGGAGCATAAGGTCTGAAATGGTATATATATTTATGTCCTTGATTGTACACATCAAAGAGTTGCCTACATCAGGGCAATCCAGCGTGACGCACGCTCTAATGGCCAATGATTACTCGCCCTACATGCTGTACCCACATTTCACATATTGTACGATGTACTTACATGCTGAGGCATGAATTTCGGAATACCTACTTAAATAAAATTCTTATTGTTACCTAGTAGTTATAAAGTAGGTATTATTTGGTTTTACTTTGTTATTTATTACTAGATGCTATATCGGTTCACTGTAATTGAAGTGTAAATAATCTCAATGTGTTTTTATATTGAAATAACAATCATGTTACAAATATAAAAAATACTTTTCCTAACTAGTGCGCAAAAACGAACTTTAATTTCTCTCTTTGACGCACTTGTTATGAAAAAACCGTATCACACGTGCAATAGTAGATTGTACAGCAAGGGCATAAAGTGACCCAATTTTAACCGAGGCAATGTTTTGGTCTGAGCGAAGCTTTTCACTTCGTTTGCGAGGAAAGTAAAACACATTTTCACTGCAATTTACACAACGGAGTTGTCATAAAGCGAAAGAAGAAAAATATATAACCAATACCCGCCAAATCCTTTTTTATTTATTTTTTATTTTCATTCTGTGTTGAGTTGAGAGTTTCAGTTGCTCCGTTTTCTGCCAAGTCAAACATTTCGGAGCATTTTTGAACGATAATCGATATCTATTTAATGTGATTTACTAAATTTAATGACAGAAAATACATAATTATAATATTGTAAATTATAAATATTAGATGTCATATACCAAAGAAAAACGACCAAGATCACCTATCTTGGTCGTTTTTCTTTGGTATATGACATCTAATATTTATAATTTATATAGTATTAAGTAGTGTGACTACTGGAGAAAAATTAAAAATACAAATCAAAATATTTAGTTAATAAATAATTTGATTTGTGTTTTCACAATACGTATATGTTCTATAATATTGTACTTAATATAAATTAAATAATATAACAAGTTTTGTCAGCTATACCATTTTATTGCTCAATAAAATTGTGCAATGTTTTAACTTTTTGGCTGTTGGGACCGATTACCTTAGCCTTAGAAAAAAAAAACTTTTATGCTCTAGACTATATAATGCGATTTTATGTCGTCTACGCACGACATAAAGGTGCACTTTTGAGCATGAGAAGTAAAAAAACCTTTTTTAAACTCGAGTGATTGTCTCAGCCTCGCCGAAAAAAAGTTTTCCCGCATTAGTTAGGAAATGTACTATTTTAGTACCGATGGTGCCTTTTTTAGGCGCTAGTGCGAGAAGTAGCTTATTTTACGTCAGGTCCAAAACTTCAGAGGGCAATCTGTACTAAAAAACGTCGTACGAGACACGTGCAAAAATAAAATTCGTAACTCGTGTCGATTTAAAACATCGCCACTCGTTTCGAATTTCAAGTTTTTCGCACTTTTGTCATAATGTACTATTACACATGTTTTTTAGGTAGTAAAGTTCCTTCGAGGTAAATCTCACGCGAATCACAGTATATTGTGAAAACGGATCATAGATATTAATGATAATGACGTATGGCTATTAAGTGTTTTAATAATTCAAATTTATTGAATATCAAAAGCAAGGTGAAAAACGCTTCGACCATTATACAGTGTGTTACCATGACCCAGGCTTTTACGAAAATGGGTAATA
Organism: Thaumatotibia leucotreta; assembly: GCA_025490895.1. Lineage (NCBI taxonomy): Eukaryota > Metazoa > Arthropoda > Insecta > Lepidoptera > Tortricidae > Thaumatotibia > Thaumatotibia leucotreta. Next base: position 20,547 of record JALPQI010014403.1, on the reverse strand, counting down.
ATACGCATTACTGGCAATCGTTTTCAAGTATTAAGAGTTGACAAATATTTAAATTAACTGTACAATTATTTTTATTTCGTTCGAACGAGCAATGCAACGCGTGTACTGCTTAGTTGTCAAACGCGCAACGTTTGACAACTAAGCAGTACACGCGCGATCTGATCTGGCTGCGATCTGTCATTGTCAAGTGCCAATTAACGATTTATTTTGAAGTACATTGCTTCTCAATTAACTTTTCTTAGAAAGTTAATTACTTTTAAAATTAGGATTTTTAAACAAATAATGCACATGGTTTGGCTAAGAATCTGCATCTCAATCCTCGGTTCAAATAAAATCCTGCATCATGTTAACATACTGTATAACATGGACGTTTAACGCCAGCTCAAAACGGGCCCCAAAACCAATTGTTCAATTGTGCCAAGATGGGCAGGACATAGCGCTTTTCTAAACACCGCGCATATTTCGGCGCAACATCTTTGACATTATGTTTACAGAATGTAGCCAATCAAAACTTTGATGGACCAATGGCGTGCGGCTTCCATGTTTTATTTGTTCGTAGGAAAAACGACTTTAAAACGAATCATTTTTTTTCCACCTGTATCTGACGGCCACTAAGGGCCTACCGCGAATGTTAAAAATCATATATTTTGAACATCTGCCTCTGTCACTCTAATTAACGCATAGCTAGAATAACAGAGACATAATATGCTCGAAAATGACGATTTTCATGTTCGCGGTCTCTGCGGTAGCACCACGCGTTTCATTTTACACCCTTCTGGGTTTTAATAATAAGGATCAACAGGAAATTAAATAGCCCGTTTTATGTAAAAGGATTACGCGGTTTCATTTCAACGTCGTTGGTTGCATTTAATTAAACTTATTCATTGCGCGGAAACTACATATTAGTGTAACAAGTAAAGCACACGCTTGGGTAATTTTCCGCAATCATAGTTTCATTTCAGCACAGGTGTTACCAGGAACCTGTATTTATTAAGGGGCATGTCGGTTTACTTGAATAAGTAAAATATTTTCATTCGGAAACAGCGGTAAGTAGACGTGCGCTCCCAAAAATGTATGAACTGAAAATGTTCCGTATTTTGAAAAAAAAGGTGTCGGTTTCCACAGTTTTAACTATAGATTTTCAAAAAAGCCTACTTATATGCTGCTTAAATTTTAGAATTTTGGTAAAGTGTAAATTTTTGATTTGTATGTGATCAGCGAAAGTTGTTGCTACATCGCAGTTCCTACTCGTATATAAAACAAGATGGACACGTATATGGATATACATACATGGGCATGAAATTCCCTGTTAATTACAGAAGTTTCTTAATATCTTTCAATTCAATTGATTTTAGAACCACAAAAAAAAACAATTTCAAAATTGTATACTATCTTATTTTCTAAAACTACTTCAAAGTTAACTTTCGTATGCAGAAATGTCAAGCATATCTATTAAAACATGACTTTGACGGCCGTTTCATGATGTCAAATTGTGATGGAACAAATCAGTAGCCGTTTTCAAGTATTGATGGTAGGTATACATTAATAACGCTGTCAATTTGGTAGAATAAAATAAAAAATATATATATATTAATATTATCTTTACTCCTAAATAAACTCGGGATGTTTATTTTTATTTTTGTGTAATCCTAGTGTGGTGTATCGTTGGTATTTTAAAAAGAATAAGGGTCTTAAAAGAAAGTTTTTCCTAAAGTCAACATTTTCGAAGATAACTGCTTCAGATTTAAAAAAAAACCGGCCAAGTGCGAGTCGGACTCGCGCGCGAATGATTCCGTATCATTATCAATTTATTATTAAAAAAATACAGTTAAATCAACCTACCTTAAAAACTATAGGAGAGAATTAATTCACACCAAAAATCGTTGATAGAGTTTATTAATGTGCATAACATATATTTTTTTAGAATTTTATATCGCGTAGTTTAAAACATAGAGGGGGGGATACATTTTTAATTCAGACTTTAAGAGCTGATATCTCGAAAACGATTTGCTTAAATGAAAATAAGATTTACAAACCTTAATATTATCATTTTCAAAGACCTTTCTATTAATACCCCACACGCTTATATACAACTAAAAAATGTTTCTATCCCTAAGTTACATGTATGGAGGGCCCCCACCCCAATGGTTTTTTTACAATTTAGTATCATAATCCTGTAGCGGTTCATACAACACATATCCTTACCAAGTTTCGTTACTGTAGCATTTATAGTTTCCGAGTAAATCGGCTGTGACAGACGGACATGATGAATCTATAAGGGTTCCGTTTTTGCCATTTTGGCTACGGAACCCTAAAAAAGTATGAATAGTGAACTTATAGAATATTATGAAATAAAAGTATTACAAACAGAATCGGCCCAGCCGTTATGGAATATCTACAGAACCCTTGAAAAGCATGCTGGAAAGTTTTATCTACTTCCATATCATAATTATCTATATATATAAACGGCAATGTCCTGACTGACTGACTGACTGACTGACTGACTGACTGACTTAAATCAACGCACAGCCCAAACCGCTGGTCCTAGAGAGTTCAAACTTGGCATGTACATTCTTTATAATGTTTAGAGACGCACTAAGTACGGATTTTTGAAAATTCATCCCGTAAAGGGGTTAAATGGGGAGTTAAAGTTTGTATGGGGAAATAAGATTAGTTGGGCTATTTTATTCGAAACTTCACAGGAATGTATTTAATAATAAATAAGTAAACACATGTTTCAGGTTTTTTGAAAATTCATCCCTTAAAGGGGTTAAATGGAGGGTTAAAGTTTGTATGGGGAAATAAGATTACTTGGGCTATTTTATTCGAAACTTCACATGAATGTTTCTGACAATAAATAAGTAGACACGTATTTCAGGTTTTTTGAAAATTCATTCCCTATGGGGGTTAAATGGAGGGTTAAAGTTTGTATGGGGAAATAAGATTAGTTGGGCTATTTTATTCGAAACTTCACAGGAATGTTTTTAATAATAAATAAGTAAACACATGTTTCAGGTTTTTTGAAAATTCATCCCTTAAAGGGGTTAAATGGAGGGTTAAAGTTTGTATGGGGAAATAAGATTGGTTGGGCTATTTTATTCGAAACTTCACATGAATGTTTTTAACAATAAATAAGTAAACACGTATTTCAGGTTTTTTGAAATTCATTACCTATGGGGATTAAATGGAGGGTTAAAGTTTGTATGGGGAAATAAGATTAGTTGGGCTATTTTATTCGAAACTTCACATGAATGTTTTTAACAATAAATAAGTAAACACGTGTTTCAGGTTTTTTGAAAATTCATTCCCTATGCGGGTTAAATGGAAGGTTAAAGTTTGTAAGAAGGAACCAGATTCGTTGGGCTATTTCATTCAGAACTTCATAGAAGTGTTCTTGCCAATGAAGATGTAGGTATTTATCTACATACCATGTTACATACGAGTAACATAGGTACGATGAATACGTAGTTACTTTTAATATTAAATTTTGGTAAGTAATGCAGTTTGCTACATAAAAGGTCATTGTGAGGTTTTATTTTTTAAGTCTAGACAAAACCATATTTATTTGTTTGTTCGTTAAAAATATCTACAAATTTGCATGGCGACATATGATTCAAAGCGAACGAATTTCAAATGTTTGTTTGACAGCTCGCGGACAGTATATGTATAAGCAGCGCGGGTAGTACACGGGCCGCCTCACTGTAAATTCAGCTTTCTAATTCGTGTAGTTTATTTGAAATTAAGTATTTAATTATGTCATACTAATATGCTGTTCAATGAAACAGACTACAAACAGAATGTAATAAGGTAAGATTCTACTTAGGTTTAGGAAAGGTTAGAACTGCGACCCCACACAGAAACGAACGGCTATCAAAGTAGGTTTTGGGTTAGATTAGAAATGCGACTCCACACAGAAACGAACGACTATCAAAGGAGGTTCAGGTTAGGTTTGAATAGTAACCCCATACAACAACGAACGGCTTTGAAAGTAGGTTTATGTTAGGTTTGAACTCCAACCCCACACAGAAACTAACGGCTATTAAAGTAGGTTTAGGTTAGGTTAGAACTGCGACCCCACACATAAGCAAACGGCTATTAAAGCAGGGTTAGTTTAGGTTAGAACTGCGACCCCATACAAAAGAAAACGGCTATCAAAGTAGGTTAGGTTAGAACTGCGACCCCACACAAAAGCAAACGGCTATCAAAGTAGGTTTAGTTTAGGTTAGAACTGCGACCCCACACATAAGCGAACAGCTATCAAAGTAGGTTTAGGTTAGGTTAGATCTGCGACCCCACACATAAGCAAACGGCTATCAAAGCAGGTTTAGTTTAGGTTAGGTTAGGTTAGGTTAGGTTAGGTTAGGTTGGGGTGCAGGGCTGGTTCCTCCTCGTGGTGCACCCTGGGAGGGGGAGGATAGCCGCTCAGTTGCGCGCTTGCTATCCTCCCTCTGCGAATACCAGCCACAGGCGGTTGCGGTTGAGTCCAGTGGACTCCCGCGTGGGCTTCAATGCCGAGTCAAGGAGAAGGCCATTGGGCCTAGCGGTCGAAGAATGGTTCATGCCATTGGTCGTGGAGTAAGTGGGTTTTAACGAACCCACGCAGGGGTGTTCACGCCAGCATCCCTTGAATCCCGCAACCCGCAGTACTCTCCCAACGACCCCCATCTCTGGCGCTATGGGGTACGGGAAGTGCTTGCGGCTCGGAGGGCTTGCCTTAGTTGGCCGGCCCGCGGGAAGGAAAACCCTATAAAACCCGACAGCGAAGTCGTTAAAACCTACAGATACCAGGCGACCTCTGTAGTATGTAGCCCGCTGTCCGGAATGGGCGTCACCCGGCAGTGCAACTATCGACCCATTCTCGTGGGAACAAAAATATAATGGCACAAATATTAAAAAACAAAACTCCAAACGGCCCTTCTCAGGGCCAAACTCAAAACGGTCCTTTTCAGGACCACACTTATGCGGACATATGCTCAACTAAGAGCATACTGAGACTGAGAGGAGGAAGTCCCTCAACACGCAATGCAAGGGGCAAGAAGGACAAGGATGTCGATATGGAGGAAGAAACTGAAAGCGGAGAACTCGCTGAAACCCGGTCATCGAGCGGTATCAAAATCGCCTTCCCGAAGACGATTCTAGGCACTAAAGCCCGATCTCAGCGACAGAGGAAACAGCCTCCTCGCCTTCTGGACGTAATACCCTCGGACTCCAATTCTGAGTTCGAATCAGAAGATACTGAGGGCACAGTCCCAGGGGACATAAGTAAAGCGGAAAAAAGGTGTCTTCAACCCGATGCTGAAGGGCCAGAAGTGCAACCCAAAATGAGCTCAGCGAGGCGAGGCAGAGGACCACCTGGGGCTCACACGGGCATAGCTAAGGCGAAGGCCCAACTGAAGGCGTTTGAGTCTCAAGACTTCCAGGTAGACAGTGACGAGGAAGATCACAACAAGAGGACAGAAAGGGACGAGACCAATGCCGGATACCGGGAGCGTAGCCCTCTAGGGGAAGAAGCTTACAAAGACCCGATTGAGCAAGCCAAGAGAGCAGCCGAAATAATTTATGAGCAGGCGGCAAAATCAGGCAACCTCAAAGGCAAAATCTGGGGGCAAATAAACGCAGCTTGCCGAGAAATTGTGGAGGCTATGGACGACCTGCGGACAAGAGACGAATCAGATGAGATTCGAGCGCTCAAAGCTGACCGCACGAGGATGGCGCAACAATTGGCGCAACTCCAGGCGGAGACTAAAGCCCTGCGAAGGGTCTTCTCAGAGCGGCAAAATGTACCTCAGCCGCAATCGGAACAGGGAAATGTGATTGAAGATGCCATAACGAGAGCTATGGCTTCATTCAAAGAGGAGCTCAAAAAGGAGATCCATGTGTCTGTGGGGAACATGGTCAACGTCCGTCTCGGTGAGATGGAAAAACGCCTGCCCCCAGAACCGATCCTTCGGCCCCCACTTGCGGCTGCGCGGAACAAAGCGCCAGATGTGGAACATAGGCAGGAAGTGGCACAACCTACGGAGCCATGCCCAGCAACGAGAGCAACCCGGGGGAAGGTACCGAAACCCCGGAAAGAAAGGTCGACCCAACCAGCTCCATCAAAGCCGCCCGCATCCAAACCTACACCCAAAGCCGGCCGACCGACGGTGCCCCCACCGCCGCCACCCCCGCCCAAAGAACCTTCATGGACGGAGGTGGTCAAGAGGAAAAAGAAGCCTGGAACCGTGAAGCCTGCTGCCCCGACACAGGCTAAACTGGTTAGTAAAGCTCTGCCTGTCCCTAAAACCGCCGCGGTTGTGGTGGCTTTGAAACCCGGATCGGAGGAAACATACCTGTCGGTAATGACCAAGGCCACGAATGCCGTAAACCTAGGAGAAATAGGCCTTGCTCACGTCCGGGTCAAAAAGTCTGCTGATGGCGCTAGGGTCATCGAGGTCCCAGGAGGCGATGATGGCAGGGCGGCCAACGCCCTCAGGGAAAAACTGGAGGAGGCAGTGGGAAATGTGGCCCGTGTATATTGCCCTGTCAAGATGGGAGGCCTATGTATCGACGGCCTGAACGAGACGACGACCAAGGAGGCGATCCTTGAAGCAGTGACCAGGGTGGGCGGATGCGATCCTGCCAGTGTCAAAGTGGGGAAAATACGTAATGTCAGAGACATAAGTGGATCTGTGATCGTGCGCTGCCCAATCACTGCAGTGAACGCCCTTCTAAAAGCAGGTCGGATCACCATAGGCTGGTCGTCTGTTAGGGTCCGTGCCATAGCACCGGAGCCCATTAGGTGCTACAAATGTCTGGGCACTGGCCACACACGGGCAACTTGCCCATCGCAGGTTGAGAGGGGCGATTTGTGTTTCCGCTGCAGTCAGCCCGGACATAGAGCAGCGGCATGCACAGCTGCCACTCCTTTCTGTGCCGTGTGCTTTCAAGCCAAACTGCCGGCAAAACATGTCATGAGGGGGCTGTCATGCAAGCCGCCCCCCACCAAGAGCACAAAAGTCCCTGTCTTGGCGACGCCAGCTACTAGGGCGCCAAGCGTCCCGGCCTCTCAGCCAGCCACTGCGGAGGACACAATGGACACATAAATGCCAGCACACCCAAGGCAAATGAATGTCCTCCAGTGCAACCTCAACAACTGTGCTGGGGCCCAGAACCTGCTTATGCAGACAATTGCGGAGCAAAACATTAGCATTGCAGCTGTAGCCGAACCCTACTACATTCCCCCTCAGCCAAACTGGGCCGGATCAACCGACAACAGGGTGGCTATAATGGTACCGGCAGTAGGAGGATTTCCACCAATTGTTCGCAAAAACAGAGGAGAGGGATTCTCGGCGGTGGAATGGAGAGACATAATAGTAATTGGTGTCTACTTCTCTCCGAACAAGCCACTCCGAGAATTCGAACAATTCCTGGAAAAACTCTCAGAGGTAACCAGAAGGTCTGCCCCTCGGCCAGTGATGATCCTCGGAGACTTAAATGCCAAAAGCGCGGCCTGGGGCTCTCCCATCACTGACACAAGAGGTACAAGCCTCACTGATTGGGTGGCTGCAATGGACCTTGTGGTTCTTAATCAAGGCAACGTGCACACGTGCGTGAGATGGCAGGGAGGATCCATAGTGGATATATCGCTGGCCTCCCCGACTATTGCTGCACGAATCGACGACTGGAAGGTATTAAAAGATGTGGAAACGCTCTCCGACCACCAGTACATTACAATGAGGATATCATGCGGTCAAGGAGGGCGTCCAACTGCCCCCCCAGGAAGTAGACAAGGCTGCTTTACTAGATGGACTCTGGCAAAATTGGACCGAGACATGGCCGAGGAAGCTGCTATGATAGAGGCCTGGAATGCGCCCCCTGGGGCCGATATGGGAATCGAAGAGCGGGCTAAGAATTTCCAAAACAGTCTCACGCGCGTATGCGATGCTTCCATGCCCAGATCGAAACGGTTGCCGGCGAGGAAACAAGTTTATTGGTGGACCGAGGAGATCGCCACGCTGCGTGCCACCAGTAATGCAGCCAGGCGCAACTACACGAGGTGTAGACGCCGCAGACACACAGCGGATGAAGAAATGCGGCTTCGTGGCGTCCTTTCGGAAGCTAAAAAGGCTCTCTCCTCGGCTATTGCCAAAAAGAAAGACGAAGCGCGAGAGGAGTTCCTTGCCTCCTTAGACAGGGACCCTTGGGGGAGACCGTACAAGCTGGTACGAAATAAGCTCAAACACGCCCCCCCAATGGAATCCATGGACCAGGAACTAATCGCGCGCGTAGTAGAGGGGCTTTTCCCGCCGGCACCAATATTTGATCCCCCGGTTATGTCTCTGCCCACAGCGGAACCAGAAGGGCCTCCTGAAGCTCCGCCGGTCACGGATGCCGAAATGTTTAAGGCCGTCTTTAAACTAAAAGGCAGTAAAAAAGCACCAGGGCCAGACGGAGTGCCAGGAAGGGTCCTAACAGTAGCCCTTAAGCACCTCGGACTCCGCCTTAGATCCATTTTTGACGACTGCCTACGAGATGGACAGTTCCCGAGCTGCTGGAAAGAGGGGCGTCTGTGCCTGTTAAGAAAAGAGGGTCGTCCTGCCGACTCTCCATCAGGATACCGTCCGTTGGTCCTCCTGGACGAAGCAGGAAAGATGCTGGAAAGGATTCTAGCTGGCAGGATCCTAAAACACCTATCAGACACGGGTCCGAATTTGAACGACCGGCAATACGGGTTTCGTGCAGGGCGTTCCACTGTAGATGCTCTGAACGCCCTCAAGGATTTTGATGAATACGCAAAGAAAAGGGGGGAGGGAGTGGTGGCGGTATCCTTGGATATCGCCAACGCATTCGGAACGCTCCCTTACAGCGTTATCCAGGAGGCCCTGCGCTACCACCAAGTGCCCACATATTTAAGGCGGATTGTAGAGCACTACCTGACCGGGCGGGTGGTGCTCTACTCCAACAACGAGGGGCACAAAGTAGCTTGGGATGTAGGCTGCGGAGTCCCACAGGGCTCAGTTCTGGGGCCCTTACTTTGGAATTTGGGATACGACTGGGTCAACCGAGGCGTGCAACTTCCCCGCATGACCACCATCTGCTACGCGGATGATACGATGGTGGCCGTGCGAGGAAAAGAAATGAAGGAAGTCTGCAGACGAGCTGCCGTTGCTACTGAAATGACGGTCACCCGGATTGGTATGCTAGGGCTGAAAGTGGCCCTGCATAAAACAGAGGCCATAGTGTTCGGGGGCAGAGGCTGGGTCATACGTGCCGGGCAGACGCTCCCAGTGTCAGGGGAAGCGGTCCAGATAAAGAGTCATATAAAGTACCTGGGACTCTATCTGGACCGACGCTGGAACTTCGAGGAGCATTTTAAACGGATGGCTCCTCGGCTAGTGGGCGCCGCCATGGCACTGGCAAAGTTGCTTCCGAATGTGGGCGGACCGAACACCCCTTGCCGACGCCTATACGCCGGGGTGATAAGGAGTATGGCGCTCTATGGCGCACCAATCTGGGCGGAGCGCCTCACGGACAAAACTCGGGCCCTTCTCCGGAGACCGCAGCGAGTGGTGGCCCAACGTATGACAAGGGCATACACCACGGTTTCGCATGCAGCTGCCTGCCTCATAGCATGCACCCCACCGTGGGAGCTAGATGCGAAAATGCTGGCAGATAGGCATAATGAAAGAGTGGTGGCTCGGAGAAACGGGGTCCCCCCGCTGCCACTGGAAGAGATGCGAGCAGCACAACGCACGACTGAGAAGCGTATGCGAGAAAGATGGAAGAATGAGCTGGAGGACTCCCCCTACGGAATCCGCACTGTAGGGGCACTCCTCAACTCATTCAATGAATGGCTGGATAGGAGTTTTGGCTCAATGAGCTATCGAATGACGCAGGTAGTGACCGGCCATGGGTGCTTTGGCCACTACCTGCACAGCATACAGAGGGAGCCCACACCGCACTGTCACGAGTGCGGTCATGGTGATGACACGGCGGAGCACACACTGGCAGTGTGCCCGATGTGGGAGCAGGAGCGTCTCCAACTAATGACGCTCCTTAACACTGGAGATGCCTCGCTGCACAATATCGTGGCCTGCATGGTACGCAGCGAACCGGATTGGAACGCAGTGGCCTCCTTCTGTGAGAACGTAATCTCACAAAAGGAGGCCAACGAGAGGGCGCGCGAGGAAGATATGGGAGCGCACCCAATCAGGCGTAGGCGGAGAGGGGGGAGACGTAGGCGATTTGCCCTAGCTACCAGCTAGATACCTCCCCCCCGTAGGGCCAGTGGACTAGGGGACCACATTGCACGGCCCTACACGTCTGGGAGGAGAGTCAGTTGCGTCCTGACCTCCTCTCCTTGGCGCGGGTGCCCGGCCTGCCGGGCGGGCAGTCGGGGGGCGTCGTGGGCGAATGCAAGGGCGACCCCATGGCGCCCCCATAAACGGCAATGCGGGTGACGCCGCAGGGGTTTTTTAGTGGGTATTCTCCTCCCCTCCCTCTGAGCGGTCAGAGGGGGTTACGGGAGGAGTGAGTCCCACACACCACCCCCCAATGGGCTTCCCCGGCCTGGGGGTGACGGTGCATAAACAGCATTTCTCCCCTGCGTCAACAAAAAAAAAAAAAAAAAAGGTTAGGTTAGGTTAGGTTAGGTTAGTAAAAAATTACTTGAATAACTACACAAATAGAGTTTTCGTGGTATTTTCTGTCTTTGTTTATTGATAAGAACAACAAAACAGACGAAATTTCACTTTATTTTTAAATTAAAAATGTTGAAGTTTTTTTTGTAAGTTTATTTGACCGACTACTCCGAAAAATCCTCATTATTAAGTATCACTTTTTTTTTGCTTTTACGAAGGTTTAAGGTCTAGGGCAGTCTTTAGATTACCAAAAATCCTTGAGATATGTTTTATTTTTTTTATTTACGTACATTAATGCTATTTCGATGCATTTTTAGCGTAAAATTTTGAATTTGGTATTTTTTATTCTACTTGTATCAAAGTGAGGACGCTAATTTTTTTGTCAGTAAATGCTTTATTTATAGTAATACTTTTACAAAAAGAAACTACTTAAAAAACCCAACAGTTTTTTTTTTATTAATAAATTTATACATTCCAGAATTTCTCAAAAAAAAATTTTCAAAAATTCATAACTCGAAAACTACAAAAAATCGGCTAACATACATGGGGTATATTCTGATAGCTCATGACGTGAGGAATCTAAAAAAAAATTTTGATCTCAAGGTTTGGACCACCCTGTATAAGCAAACAGCTATTAAAGTAGGCTCAGGGATAGTTTAGAACTGCGGAATAAATATTACTAAATTTAAACCAAACTTAAATAAGAACCCGTAAAGGAAAACCTCAAGCACCATTCAAAATTCCCTGATTTAAATTTACTGAAAACTATTCTTGGACAGAATGACTTGTCGATGAAATGAAAATACTTGAACCGTTGTCTTTGAAACAACATTCGATTAAATAATTGTCGACAAGTCAAGGCAAAACCCAAAAAAAAAATCACAAATAATATTAAACTTATTTCGGCCACTTTTGAATCTCCTGAGAAAAAAAAACAAAATAGGATTCATTATTAGCAGGAAACCGTGTAACATGCATAATATATAACTACATACAATCGAAATGGCAACCTCCTTCTTTTTTGAAGTCGGTTGAACACATTTTTTTTCATAGAAGTCCAAAATCTACGCGTGCGAAGCCGCGGGCAAAAGCTAGTCCTATTATATATTCAGAAGCGGTAATGTAATGACCTATAATAAGAAACCCGTGTCTGTAGCTGTAACAATATTAACATTAAAGTACAGTGCATCATAACATTAACATTAAAGTATCAGTGTCAGTACCATGTTACGTACTGGTACTTCCACCTTACTGTTTATTATAGAATTATAAGTAGGTAAAGGATCACACACTGAAATTTTATTTATTTACAATTGTACATATTAGGTATCAAAATAAAAAACATTGTACCTACATTAATGTTAACATTATAAAGTCAACTTCTTTTTGTTTTTTTTTTTCAATGGGTACATATTTATTGTAGTATATTCTTACACAAATTGAGTAATTTCAACTGATTTGAACTGTTATATTTAGAGGTATTTTACTTAATAGATATCAATATAAATAAAGGTAAATTATCATTCTATAAACTTATGATACTCGTAAGGTATTTAACGTCGTAACTTATGATATTTGTAAAACAAAATTTAGAACTTTTCCCACCATTTATCAATATAAATGTATATACCTACACATACATGGCTTTGACGTGTCATGGTCATGACTAAATCAATTTTGACATGCCTTATGGCAGAACATATTAAGGATCACCAATGTAAATATTTATAACATCTACTGTAATGCGCCATTTGTTCTTGTGAATAAACTTTTATTCATTCATTCATTCAAGGATGTAGATTAAGTTATGTATGTGACTGTACACATTTAGGCATTAAACACTCGTGTGATCTTATTATGAAGCTCGCCTACGGCTCGTTTCATAAAACCACACTCATGTTTAATGCCTCTTATTATGCGCCAGCCACGTTAATAACTATTAGTTACTAAATTTAGAGTATTATTAGTTACGTAAGTATTTAAATAATCGGTTATACATACCTATTTTATGCCCGGGATTTCTAACCGAGGATTTTGTAGTTGTATGTTTCAGTCTAGACGCATAAACTTTGGCTAATCCTCTGATCTAGCTCTTATCAATTAGAACTTCCCTGGGAGCCGAGTTAATCTCCCCAAATGTATCTATAAATAAATATTAAATAGTACATTACTATAGAGAACGGGAAACGAAGGGTTACAGGTCAAGTAGATATATCTGGCCGAAGGAAATGAGGCCAGATGGGGATACGCGGCCTGTAACCCTGTTTCTCGCCGAGATTTGTATAGTGCTGTTCTCAAACTTACCATGAAATAAAACGATTTGATTTCGCCGAATCATACTATTTGATTTGTAAATAAACCAATAGTTTGTACAGTGTCGTACAACATTAAAAAAAAACATATAACATAAATAATATAACTTTTTTAAAATCTGTTTGAGGTATCCTTTTACCTGGTAGTATAGACATTAGTTCTTAGGTTTTTTTTCTACTACTACTTGTATATCTACTTGGCCTGTAACCCTTCGTTTCCCGTCCTCTTTAGTAATGTACTATTTTACGATAAATCCAAATACCAATGTATTTACCTGGATTTGATCCTAGAACCTACCGACTAGGCTACAGATCAAATAAAACAAGCACAGTCAATGTATGCAATTTTCACGATATTCATTTCACACAAAACGACTTCAAAAGACATTCCATTTCCATTTCCGACGACGTAATTACTACAAGCCAAGACTTGAATCGGCAATCTCCGGTTTGCAAGTAGAATGGCTCAGAAATTTTGAATTCGTCTTCTAAGATAAGTAGCTGTGTTATCACCGCAAGTGCGTACTCGTAATTAGCTCAGCACGTGTCGCCAACGCCGCTTAATTCACAACACATTTACTCAAGATTAGGTAAGCAATGTAAATGTTGCAGGGCATTCTCAAAATGTTCGAAAATTACTTAGGATTCTCATGAGACAACGCATTACCTACTAGTTATGAGCTGTCTCATGAGGATCTCAAGTATTTTCGAACGGCACTTGATCAGTTCAAAGCCCATGCTTAGCACATGATTGGCGCGACAGTATCTCGCCGCGAGATAGTCTATCCATCCCTCTTTTGTTAATATCGCTAGTGAAGGACGGAACATCTATCGCGGCGACATACAATCGCACCAATCATGTGCTAAGCCTGCAGTATGCTTAGCACATGATTGGTATTTCAGTATTTCGCCGCGAGATAGATTTTCCATCTTTTACTAACTATATGAATAAAAGAGGACATATTGTCGCACTAATCCTGTGCTAAGCCTACAGGGGGGCTACCAGTATCTACTAACGCCATTCAGTTTAGGACCTAATCTAAATCGCGATGTGTCAGTTCCATAGAATAACTGTCAAAAACTGGCAAGGCGAACCTAAATTGAATCGCATTTAAGTGATCATGGTAGCCCAGAAGATAGATTATCTTATGTTTGACAGCATCGTGCGGTCTTCTCGGAGCTATTCGTCTCTTTTCGATAATATTAATTCAAAAGAGACTGGTAGCCGCGAGAAATTTGCGGGATGATCTTGTTGCTAAATCCACGCAGGCTGACAGTTGACTTTCTTGATTTCGGATATTATTCGATGCTGTTTTTGGGTATGAGATTGTCATCTCTAACCTTGGTTAATATGAGTAGAAGCGCTTTACATAATTATGTGCCTTGTGAATAATAACCTCAGTTCCTGCGCCTGTCTTCATTAACTTATCGCGAAACCGCAACGGCTTGCTGCTAATTAAGAACAGATTGTTCTGAAACGCGTATGCACAAAAATGTAATTATATCACTCCCTACATAGCTTAGCCAAAATAGTGAGAATACAGGGTGGAAATGAGTAACCCAACAAACTTGTAGGGTAATTATGACTCATGTAATATTTTGTTTTCGCCAGTTCAATCATCTCTATTACATTAAAAAAGAAAGTTAAATCGATTATTCGTGTTAAATCCCCTTCATAGTATATTCCATCTAGACTAGGTAGGTACCTATCGTTTCAGACAAAATTACTCATATATATATATTTATTTAAAGGTATAAGACGTAAACTGATTAAGATAAAAAAAAGACTCGTAAGGAGGATTGTCACGTTTCGACTAAATAGCCGAATTTAAGCTGACTTACCCTGTTTTATATCATGTTACTAATGCTGGAGTATCACTGAGTGAGCTGATTAAATTCTACAAAATTATTACATTGCTCTAAAATTCTGAACTACGACTTCATACTTTTCATTATTTTTAATGTCAAAACGCGGTACGGAATGCAATCTCCCGAAACATTTCCCAGCTAGTTTTAAAACTGCAAATACAAATCATAATTAACGTCACAAAATGTACAAAATGATAAACTCATTCCGCCACACTGTCACATACAACGAGATTGCTTTTGTGAGACAGTAAAGGCTTCGTATCGTGTCCTAGTCGGGTCCGCATCGTGACAGAATCGTTTACGTATTATGTAGAACATTAGCGTGTGTTTATTACAAGTATAATTCTGAGTGCTTATTTCGAGCTACTGCTGCGTTTTTAACACGAATTTACTTTTTATCCATCTCACTCTTGAAACATTAAAGACTTCGTGTCGTGTCCTAGTCGGGTCCACATCGTGACAGAATCGTTTACGGATTATGTAGAATATTACGGGTGTTTATTACAAGTATAATTCTGTGTGCTTATTTTGAGTTACCGCTGCGTTTTTAACACGAATTTACTTTTTATCCATCTCACTCGTAAGACAGTAAAGGCGTCTTATCGTGTCCTAGCCGAGTCCGCATCGTGACAGAATCGTTTACATATTTTGTAGAATATCGCGTGTGTTTATTACAAGTATTAATTACGTGTACTTATCACGAGCTGCCGCCACGTAACACGAATTTACTTTTTATCCATCTCACCCGTGAGACAGTAAAGGCGTCGTATCGTGTCCTAGTCGGGTCCGCATCGTGACAGAATCGTTTACGTATTTTGTAGAATATCGCGTGTGTTTATTACAAGTATAATGTGTGCTTATTTCGAGCTACCGCTGCGTTATTAACACGAATATATTTTCTATCCATCTCACTCGTAAGACAGTAAAGGCGTCGTATCGTGTCCTAGTCGGGTCCGCATCGTGACAGAATCGTTTACGTATTTTGTAGAATATCGCGTGTGTTTATTACAAGTATAATTCTGAGTGCTTATTTCGACCTACCGCTGCGTTTTTAACGCGAATTTACTTTCTATCTTTCTCGTGAGACAGTAAAGGCTTCGCATCGTGTCCTAGCCGGGTCCGCATCGTGACAGAATCGTTTACGTAATATGTTGAATATCGCGAGTGTTTATTACAAGTATAATTCTGAGTGCTTATTTCGAGCTACCGCTGCGTTTTTAACACGAATTTACTTTTTATCCATCTCACTCTTGAAATATTAAAGACTTCGTGTCGTGTCCTAGCCGGGTCCGCATCGTGACAGAATCGTTTACGTATTTTGTAGAATATCGCGTGTGTTTATTACAAGTATAATTACGTGTGCTTATCACGAACTGCCGCCGCGTTTTTAACGCGAATTTACTTTCTATCCATCTCACTCGTAAGACAGTAAAGGCGTCGTGTCGTGTCCTAGCCGGGTCCGCATCGTGACAGAATCGTTTAACGTATGCGGAGTGAAATTTGCACAAATTTTGAACAAGTAAAAACAAAATAAAAAAATTAAATTTAACTTGTGTCTCAATGCTAAATTAATTTGTATACAATTGTTAATTAAATTGGATAGTTTTGTCGGGTTTGGCATCTTTCTTTAGAAATTATGGCCGATTGAGTAGAACAATGTCGCACAACTGCATGTATTTTCCACAAGACACATTTGCTAAGGCCAAAATCGACGATGATTCTGATTTTTTAGAAGAAGGCAAGATTTGAAACACTGTTTTATAAAAATCTCGCATTCTTTTCGTTTCCAATAAATGATATTAGAAACCCTAGTGTAATGTAACAATTTGGCTACAGCCACTTTTCAGAAAGAGCTCGAATAAAGGAAATTACGTTAACCCGAATCACAAAATCGAACAGGGAGCTCAGAAATACTTCTAAATATGACAACAAAATTGATGAAAAACATCCTCAAACCATGGGCATTACGAAACATAAACAAAGAGCAAGCCTATCAACACGGAAAATAAAAATAAACAACTTTGAAAATATGACTTCGCCATTTGATCAAAAAGTGTAAAAAACACTGCTTTTTCAGTAACGGATGTCACGGTGAACGACTTATAGCTAATTTCAATTAAATATTTTTAGCATAATAAGTAAGTATCAATAGACCAATTAACAAGAATAATTATGAAATATAATGAGCAAAGGATTTTTATTTAAAAAGTTTTCCTACAGAAGATAAAATTAGAGGCAAGAAAAATGCTAACATTTGTTTTTTCGACATCAATGGATAAAGTATCATAAAACTAAAGTTATACACTTTGGATTCAAGTAGTTTTTATCTTGCATGAATACTTGTTAAAATCGATATTAAAAAACGTACATGTTCAAGAAAATAATAATGATATCATTTATTTAATATAATATTAAACTTTGTGCAGATTTCATTCCGCATACGTTAGGCACGTATTATCTAGAATATAGCGTGTGTTTATTACAAGTATAATTCCGAGTGCTTATTACGAGCTACCGCTACGTTTTTAACACGAATTTACTTTTTATCCATCTCACTCGTGAGACAGTAAAGGCGTCGCGTCGTATCACGATACGCCTTTACTGTCTGCCCGGCTAGGACACGTCCTAGCCGGGTTCGTATCGTGACAGAATCGTTTACGTATTATGTAAAATATCGCGGGTGTTTATTACAAGTATAATAGGCTACTTGACTCACATCAAATTTAGTGCAAAAAATTATTATTTTCTGTAGTATTTATTGAAAAGATCAATATGTTTCGACTACGGTGTATTAAAAGTGTTTGATGGGTATATATTTTTTATTGAAAAATTTGTTTTATTTTTTTTTATTTCGTACTCTGAAAACGGTGTCGGCCATGATGTGACGTCATAGGATCTTAAGCTAACTTCAAGTCGAATCTTATACGAGTGAAATTCGCCATGGACATGTAGGTATGTAGCTTTGCTATGACATTGACATAACATAAGTGACATGTCAAAAATGTTTGTTTTCGGTTTGAGTGACGTCACACCACCGATAATCTTAGTATTAACATGGCTAGTATCGTTTTCGCGCGGTAACGAAAATTTAAATTTTAAGTTATAAATTTGCAGTTTTCTAGGTCGTGATAAAATATATTTATTTATTTTTCCGGTAATCAGATATTGATTAATAATATAAGACAAACTTTAAAAATGGGTCAAGTAGCCTATTCTGTGTGCTTATTACGAGCTACCGCCGCGTTTTCAACGCGAATTTACTTTCTATCCATCTCAGTCGTGATACAGTAAAGGCGTCGTGTCGTGTCCTAGCCGGGTTCGCATCGTGTGCGTGGCTTGGGCGTTGTAGCTTATGTAAATGTTATATTAGATGGCACACCGCTTGCTGGTCACGCACGTGCACGCCACGCAACCGGTGTGCCATCTAATATGACATTTACATACACTACAACGTGCGTGGTCGCCACGCACACACCCACGCGCACGTCCCGCACACGCGTCCAGTGTGACTTGGCCTTTAATCCATGTCGATAACGCATCGATCAAATTGTGTCGATAGTTATTGCCTTGCGGTATTACTATACTTGCCGCAAAACTATTTGGCGACTGAGGGCATACTGATATCTCTCTCATTCTGACTCGGAACTAACAAGTGTAACGTAGATAGCAAGACGCCTTCAGACAACAGATTGTTTTGCAGCAGGTATAATTGTCTACGTTTAAAAAAAAAACATAAGTAGAATGGTGTTAGCATTTAGATACTTTCAGTTTTGTTCCCAGAAATTTGATTAAGTGGCCAATTTGATAAAACTGATTTGATAAATCTCATAAGCGGAGCAAGTATAAAAGAAGGAAGATAAAAGTTTTTCGTTCATTTTAACTGATTGCACGTCACGTCAAGGTGTATTATTAAAGTACTTCTTTCTATGAAACAAATATTAATGAAAAATAAATACAAAAATAATGCCCTTGCCGAGATTCGAACCCGGAACCTCCAGCTTCGTAGGCAGGCTACCAACAAGGCTACGAATGCTGACATGACCGACTGATTTGGTTTTCATAATGTAAAAACGTGTCCCATTTATTTGCTAGCTCTATCCTATGTGGTGAAATTTTAAATTGGCTATGTAAAGTTTTCCGAAGGTATGAATATTATATTTATCCATGATAGCCGTCGTCTTCAGGTTTAAAAAAATGCGGCTCTTTTATTTTTATTTTCTATAAATTGTTAATAATATTTTTTTAAATCAGTGAGGTGACATTTGTGCAGTTTTATGGATGAATAGAGGCTCATGCGTGCGTCCGCAATCAGTATAATGAAATAGAAAAAAAAAACTGTCCACGTCAATGTCACTCGTGTCATTCATTCATTTCTTTTTTTATTTCATTGTACTTGTTGTGGACGAAAGCATTAAGCTCTATTCATCCATAAAACTGCACAAATGTCATCTCACTCATTTAAAAAACGATTGTTAACAAATTATAAGACATAAAAATAAAAAAGCCGCATTTTCTTGAACCTTAAGACGACGGCTATAAGGGGCACACAAATTCATACCTTCAGAAAACTTTACATAGCCAATTAGTGGTAACACGGCACGCTCGATGAAATATTCACGGCGTTCAAAAGGTTAAGAAAGTTAAAAACTTAACAGAAATTACAAAATACTAGCATCGGCTACTTCGCGCTCAGCCTTACTCAGCCTTATACAAAAACGGAAGCCTGAAGCGTTTTTCTGTAGAGCGGGGATAGGCTATAAAAGCCACACAAGCCATAAACTAAGCCCCGGACCCTTACCACCATTTTCCGGCATCAGTCGGATATGATTATGATACGAAACGTAGCGGAGAAGCTTCAAGAATGCCGTCTTCTGTGGTTTGGTCACGTTTGTCGTAGGCCACCTGATTACGTAGGAAACATATGCCTTAACCTAGCCCTTGACGGCCCCCGACCCCGCGGCAGACCAAAGAGGCGATGGCTAGATGTCGTGAAGGCTAACATGAGTGTGAATGGGCTTACAGTAGAAGATGCCCAGGATCGCGTAAAGTGGAGGAAATGTAGCAGGAAAGCGGACCCTGGCAAATGCCGGGATAACGCTAGGTAGAAGAAGAAGACGAAAGTACAGATGTAATGCCACATTCATTCTTAGTTTCTTTATCTCACTTTAGACCACTACAGCATTTGAAAAAATGGTGATTTTTTTACCTTAAAAAAAGGAAATTTACATCAGAAATCGTTCATTTTTAGGTTAGAAAGTAATTTACTATACTATTATAGTCAGAGATCGGACAAATGTACGTCATTGTTCGTAATAATAATACAAAATGTACATAAGTTTCGAAAAACTCATCGGTAGGAGCCAGGGTTTGACCCTGAGACCTATATATTTTTATCTTTTTGCACTTGACTGTACATTCTCGTGGTAAGAGTACTGTGTGTCTCTGGGTTGCACTTAAATGTCTCGAGTGTCCTCGTACAATTTAGCTGTATAACTAACGTGGAGCAGAAACGCTGCTAAGATCTTTTCTGGCTTTTTGATATTAAATACTTAATTTAATTTTTAGTACAGATGGTGTACTTTTTAGGCTCTAGTACGAGAAGTGGGTCATTTTACGTCAGGTCCAAAACTTTGGAGGGCCATCTGTACCTACTAAAAACGTCGTACGAGACACGTGCAAAAACGAAATTCGCACTTCTGTCGTAATGTACTATTTTAGATGCAATAATTAGCGGATTATTTTTG
>JALPQI010014402.1:0-28291 GCA_025490895.1 Thaumatotibia leucotreta | reverse complement strand
TTTGTGAGCTATAATTTTAGGGACCCGTCCTTCTTTAGTGTATGGTGATCGTATGTGAAGAATTTTTGTTTTTTTAGCGTTTATAGTAAGACCTACGTCATGTGCCCATTTGCATAGTAAGTTGAAGTTATTTTGCATTTTTTTTTTTATCAATTATTTTTAATCATTATTAATTACGCATTTGGATGAACGTGTGCGGTAAATACCATAAATCGCCACGCTGAGCAAGCGGGTTGGCGATCACAGTAGTGTGTCCACATCAATAAATAAATGGTCAGTCACACCTTAATCCTTTAGTCTACTTTTGCGACAGGAAGAGTTGGTGTGGTGAGAAATGTATAGATCACTAGGGACGCAACCTATATTACATTTAAATTAGCAATTCCTGTATTTCTTTATTCTTATAAAATATTCTCTGCCAAAGGAAAAATAATGAGTTCATCAACGCGGGTTTTTATATCTATGTATAAATGATTTATTTCGAGGATCTGCAGCTGGGATAAAATTGTAACTAATAAAAATATATAGGGTTTTTCATTAGGTGAATCTATCTTGTTCTCATATCTGAAAAATACTTGTTTTTGAGTTTATGAACAATGCTCGATAGCTTAGTTAGCTAGCTAATAGAGTACGAGTAATAGTCATGTGGGGTAAGTGTACGCAATCTTTCAAGTTTCAGTCAAAAACATATGTGATTGCGTAGGGTGATTAGTCCAACAGTGAACCACCTTTTTTCTAGGAGCCCTATCGATTTCTAAACTTCATTATTTTCTAAAATTCTAACCATTTCGTCTTCTCAATTTCCGCCCAACCTTGAAGTCTCAATCTAAATCCACATTCGCATATATCACTTTGCGCAGGTAAATATACAAAGCATTAAAACGGACTTCCCATTACACACTCCTACGCATGTTTGTGTTGCGTAGGTGTAGGGCTGGCACCTTTGACGCCACTTAAAGCTTCAGAACTTTTCCTTAAATACTTGACCGTCCAGATAGCATTGTGTCCAAAAAAACACCAACCCACCGGGAATCCCTTACTATCTGGCGTGGAAGGAGAGACAGTTGATTAAAGCGGCATCTAGTGAAATATTGCGGCATTATTTACTAGTTCTCCTCAGGCAACAACGTAGCCGGACCAAATCGTTAGTTCTAATGCACTGGTCTCACCGCCAGCTACTAAGCTATGAATTATCGGCTATAAACACGAACAAAAGATACCCACTGCCGGTAAATAAAAGAGACACGGCGATACTCGCCCAGCTATCAGCTATCACTGCCGGGCGAGTGTAGCCGTGTCTCTGTTTTTTACACGAGAATGCGTATCTTTTGTTCGTGTTTAAAGCCCATAGTTCAGTTTAGTAGCCCGTGGTGAGACCAGTGCCTAAAAAAACCTTTAGAAGATACAGGCGTTTTAGTAGAAATGTTGTAGATGCGCGTCGCTAAAAACAACCCGGACAGGTTGGCAGGGTTTCGCGGGCTCAACGGACAATTGATTATTACGCACTTCAAAAACTGCAGAACTTTTCCTTAAAGCGTATTTTAAAGCCAAATAAGAATAAAAATGTTTTATTGTCCAAATTACAGGTTACAAAATAAGAAAAAAAACGCAAAAAATATAAACAAGGAATGTAGCAAAAAAGAGAGGATTCTTATCTTATACACAAAAGTAGATAACAAACTAAAATTAAAAATAAAATAAAAATTGTTTTGTATAAGTATGGGCAATAGGTACAATCGACAACACAGCTGTGGATACAGACAAAGTGCCAGAAATATGTATACACACCTTTATGTTCACGCAATAAAGTTCTTTTTACATATTTTTGGCACTTTGCACCAGTCTCAGCATAAGCTAGATATGTAAAATATATTCACTTACCCAGCGCCTTAAATGGGTCTTAATCACGTAAACTTAGGTGTAATATTATCCTGCAATTTCAGTCATGACGTTAAACCCATGTACCCATCAAAATGTACCAACACCTTTTCCTTAAAGCCACAAATATAATTTGTGAACAATGTAAACAAACCGTTGAAAGAAATGAAATTAGGATTATAGCTCTATTAGCTCTCTTACACGTTCTTATTTGTATAATTTTTTTTTCCTCTCTGTGCTTTGTGTGTGCTACTGATAAAGTTATTTCTTTCTTTCTTTCTTCTTATATTATTGATGCAAAGGTTTCCGGGTCACCTTTAAAAAAATCACAATCTACGCCTAGCAATTCGCTTGAAAAGCCCGGGCTTGAAAGTAGGAAAAACCCCGGAAATCCCGAGCAAATGGTAACCCTAGTGATTGTTGATGATTTGTTAACTGTTTCTTGGAATTTGTCATTGAGATGTCTGCCCGATTGAGTCGATCTCTGGGTTGTTTAGTCAGGTCTAAAATTGATCGATTAATCCACTAATCTGGTAGGAAGAGACGTAAAACACACGCATTTTTCGTTTGGTTTCGCTTCCTTTTCACATAACCAAAGAAATTAGAAAATACTCCTCTTGATTAGGTACATGAAATGAAATGAAATGAAATAACATTTATTTATGACAAGCACGATGGACATATACACATTTACAAATAAGTACACAACAACAGCTTGTTTACATTTTTGGATAGAAAATTACCAGGGATGCATAAAAGTCGACGCTTCAATAAAGCTTTCTTTTAATTTTAATCCAACACGCTTTTAACTGACCATCCATGCAGATTTGCGGTTTGTGACCAACCAATGGCCAATTAACTGTGGCTGGGCTGTTAGTATATGCCAGATTTAAGAAACCTATACTTAATGTAAAATATCCAATTCAGAAATACTCGGGTAGCTTTTCATTTTTAAGAATTTTAAGTACCTACCCTACCTAAGTGACCAATCTTTCTTCGATGTACTTTTTCATCGATAATACAACGGCATGTTATTTTTGGAAAAAGTTGGGACTTTTCAGTTCAGTAGCTAGAGCAGTTGGTACGTTTAGTCACTTTGTCGGGGATTATGACAAAGTGCTTCATTTAGATAAAGTCAAAAATATTCTGTGCATGTGTCTATTAAAATAAAGAAACCAAACTGCGACGATTTTTCTCTGTCACTCTAAAGACGCCTGAAATGTACGAACTTTGGTGTTCGCGGTAGCAGGCCTGGGTGCTTAGACAAGTTGCCAATCGCTAACGCTTAATCGTCAATGGTAAACGAAAGGCAGCTAACTGTCTTTGTCGCACTAATATGAAAGAGTGACAGAGAGGGAAAACTACGATACGCTACTAAGCGTTAGGGTGCATTCAGACCAAACGAGCATTCGCTATTCTAATTCTAACCCCCTACTCTACGAAATTCGATCGTTACACAAAACGTGATTTGTTGATTTCGTAGAGTGGATGATAGACCAGCGAATGCTCCTTTCGTCTGAATGCACCTTTAGCGATTGGCGACTTTGCTAAGCATCCTGGACACAAAGTGAGGACTAGAGACATGTTTTTGTTACGATTAAAATGGAAACGACCAAAGCCTACAACGATTGTACCAAGTGCTCCAACCTATTATTTGTAAAATTGTTTATTGCTTCGTAACATATTATTCCGCGATAAACATCTACATACTTGCGTTCTGTGCACGACAGGGTTTTTCCTATTCTCTGCAATACATGATTATTATGAGGTTTCTGTAGGTAGACAATAGACATAAACCTTATAACCGCCGTAGAGTATATATTATATCAGACAAATTATTTCCACTTTTCATTTTAGTACTTTGCCGGCGTTATTGGTTTACATGACATATTGGCACCAAATTTCAGTTTTCTAGCGCTAACGGTCATTGAGATTATTTGTAACCTTTTGCAATTCGGATGGACAGACGGACAGA
Source organism: Thaumatotibia leucotreta (assembly GCA_025490895.1). Taxonomy (NCBI): domain Eukaryota; kingdom Metazoa; phylum Arthropoda; class Insecta; order Lepidoptera; family Tortricidae; genus Thaumatotibia; species Thaumatotibia leucotreta. The sequence goes on along the minus strand of JALPQI010014402.1, from coordinate 24,438 downwards.
TAGACATGGCGAAACTAAAGTCTAAAGGCATCAGAAACACACACACACAACTTTACATATTTAGCTAATTCATGCAGTGAAATGTAACGCGATACGAAAACCATATGCAGTTTATATTTCAATACTAGCATTCAGTTGTTAGTACGAGATTTTGAAATATTAGAAAGCTCTGAATTTATGAATGGAAATGCATCGTTCTGCAGTAATCTGCATGTAATGCAGCTAAGATTGCAAGGACGTAAGGTATTGGTAGCGTTACGGCGGGTACGTCCTTTTAGCGTCGAGCGGTAAATGCATCTCGTAAATGTTGATATCTTTATGCGGTTCATTCACCCATTGAGGTTTGCGGATTTACGAAGATTATGTAGAGGACGGATGGGTTAATTCGTTATTCATTTATTTCTTGACAGATAAAACAAATGGCAACTGTAATTGACGGCCTCTATAACTAAGTCGGTAGTGACTTTGCTAGCAAAACTGTAGGCTGGAGGTTCAGGGTTCGAATCCCGATGAGTTGCATCCTCCGAAGCGAAACAAGATAATTGACACATTTTATCGCTCTTAGATAGATAGATAGAATACTCTTTATTGCACACCTTAACAAAAAAGAAAACATGGTTGAAACAGACGATTATACATAGGGGTACACAACACGATTGCACAAAAAGCGAATGATTATGTATCTAGGCGACAAATGGGGGTGTCCCCTAATATATGACCTTTATTCTCATTTATCTTGTTACTTCTATTCAGTATCTAATAAATAAATACCTAAAATAATAAAATACCTACCTAATAAATTACCTAAACGTTTAAAACATTTCATGGTTGAACATTTAAGCTTAAAGTTCAAACCTACGCAACGCAAGAAAATTGTTCTCTCAAATTGCATAATCTGTGCCTGCACTTTGACGATTTACAGCGAGCAGAATTAATGCATCCGAATTGCATACAACCTCAATCAATTTATCATCCAATACCGAAATACACTAGTTAATTATATGTCAGGGCCGCTGCATTCGTGAAAATAGAATCAGGTGACAATTTTTAGTCTGTCTGACTAGTATGAAAATAGCATAGACTGTGTCTGGACGATTTTACCTTTGACCCCTTTAAAGCCAACCCAGAAATTAAACTTTATTCGCCTTACTTCGGGAAAGTTCCCTTTATCATGTGCAAAAGTCTATTTTATCCGCTAGCGAGGAAAGTGCTTCTGACGCTTTTTTTTTTAATATTGGGTGGTTTTGACGTTAGTTGATACGATGACTATTGAATGATAATATTGAAAGATCAAATATTTAAGAGCATTCAATCGAATAAGATTTGTAATGTTTTAGGACTGATGGTTCAATCAAACATTTACTTAATACCTAGAATCCTTTGGTTGCTCGGCTTTCAATATAATATTTGCACGCGCGTCTAACAAAGACTTTGCAGTCATACATAAAGGTGCGTTCAAACCGAAAGAGCATTCGCTATTCTAACCCCCCACTCTACGAAATTCGATCGTTACACAAAACGTGATTGGTGGATTTCGTAGAACGGGGGATAGAACAGCGAATGCTCTTTTGGTTTGAACGCACCTTTATACGCAAAATAACTGTTTTTCTAAAATAATCCGGGAAAGTCTTTAAAAAATGTTACATCATAAAATAATAAGTTAAAAACATTGCAGTCTAAATTACACCAGGAAAATATTTCGCGTTTAAATTTTTTTTAGTGAAAAATATGTATCTACTAGGTATATTTTATAAAAAGTGATACCTATTAAAATGAAAGCACAGGCCCTATACAACCATGATGTCCATAATATAATTGTACTGCGAACTGTCTTAGATAGGTCGGAGTAAGAGGTAAGAGAGTTAACAACAGTTTGATAATTATAGGAAACTAGCGACCCGCCCCGGCTTCGCACGGGTACTATACCTACATAAAAACCTTCCTTTTGAATTACTCTACCCATTTAAAAAAATCTCATCAAAATCCGTTGCGTAGTTTTAAAGATTTAAGCGTACAAAGGGACATAGGGACAGAAAGAGAGACTTTATTTTATACTATGTAGTGATGATAATAGTTTCCTACTGTATGCACATTTGTAAACGAGTGCCGCACTGTGAGATAGATGTAGGTATAGGTACCATGTTAGAGGTGTAAACAAGAACGCATTACCGCCTGAATCATGCCACAATTGTGGCTTGAATTAATTATACGCTGGTCTATCCATAGACAGCCATTCCGGGAACTGTTGGAATTACGTTCTACCGCATAGTAGATACTGTAAAATTACCCAACTATAGTCCAATACTGTAACTATGGTCCACATTTTTAATTCCTAATAAGCGTCAGCCCCAATCTTCTTTTTGGTTTCGTCCAAGTTTATTTTTATTTTTATGTACATTGATTAAATCTAACTAATCTACTTGACCTAACCTACATCTAAAATTGGCCCTTGTGGCATTGTACCGAGGATGCTGGCGGCATTTCCTCGCTGTATCGCAATACTGATGCGTTGTGCGAGGAAGTCGCCAGCTCTTCGGTCTTTAGTTAATTCAACCAGACGTTCCGCGATCTCAGCAAACAATTTGCGTGCGCTGGGGCCCCATGAACTTACAGTTTCTACGCCAAACGGTACAAAAGCGTCCTACTCTTTGCCGAGGCCCTTATATTTATTACGGTTAAAAAATTCGGCATTTTTAGCCGCAGCGGCCGCCATAGGGTGCATTCAGACTAAACAAGCATCGCTACACAAAACGTGATTCGTTGATTTTGTAGAGTGGGGGATAGAATAGCGAATGCTCGTTTTGTCTGAATGCACCTAAACGTAGTTCCTTGGGAATAGAAGATGGGACGGTGCCAGGGTCTACTCAAGTAGTATCCCACACCAACATCCGTCCCAAGCTCCAAGGTACCAAAGACACACCATCAGGAAGTTTTTTTATTATTAAGTAATGAGGAGTTTTTACCAATGAATAGCAATCGTGCGTGTATTAATAAATAGTAATGTATCAATACCTAATGGAAAATATTCGATTAAGTTTTGGACCATTGTTGGGAGCATTTGGACTATAGTTAGGTGGTTTTACGGTATCTATTTAGATACTTAACAATACTGTAAGTCGTCAAGTCAATACATAATGAAATGATTTATTACGATCTAGGGAAACTGGTATCTATGTATTAAAAGAACTATGGAAAGTCAGACATATTTGTTTAGATTTTTTTTATTGTACTGACGAATGGTTATAGTACAGATATCTATCTTTTCCTACACGCAACTAAAAAGGTCACGTCCGACCTTAGGTCTTCTGGGATTTTACAAAAGCCAAATAAACTTCAAGACGAATCAAGCAACTTTGCAGAATTTTATCAGCGAGGAATCCTAGTAGTGCTGAAGTTATGCTTTGAACGCCGTAAATTCCTTTCACATGGAATCCTGAGGGAATCACGAAAATGAAGCAAGGTAATATGCTGCCTTAGAAACAAACAAATAGAAAACCACAGTCAAATTACACTAGATCCTTCTCATAGTGCTATGTTCCTGATGGTGTGTGGGGTCGCTAGCGCTTATATTATATCCCGAGGACAGGAAACCTAGGTACATCGATTCTTTTGTCTTTTTTCTCGAAATCACATAATCACTATAATCAGCCTATCGCAGTCTACTGTTGGACGTAGGCCTCTCCTATTAACTATGCGTATAGATGCATTAGGAGGTAAATGCCACGCCACGCTGGGCAAGCGGATTGGCGATCACAGTAATGTGTTCACTATGATGACGCTGCTGCCTATCATCAATCTTCTATCAAAGAATGATCAGTGACTCTTCAACCCCTTAGTCGACTCTTACGACACCCGTGGGAAGAGTTGGGGTGGTGACGAATGTAATTTTACTGCCGTCACCACGCTGCATGAGGCGGTTCTGGAAATACCGACATTTAGAGTTGCAGACCAGCCTTAAGTACCTGTGTCATTTAAAAACGTTGCTAAAGGTAAAGCATTTTTAAACTCAACTAGCACGTAGGTACTTGACCCTTCTCCAAAACCTATGCAACTATAAACACATAAAGCGGATAGCCGAATTTATGTAGAATATGCCCTTTGATGCGATGCATCAAGAAACGTATCGTAAAAAGCTGCAACTTTGCCAACCGGCCACAAGTTTGCCTGTTTTGGAAAAAAATAGTTTTCTACTAAACCGTTATCTATTTTTTACTTGTAAAAATGGTAATTGATGTAGAATTTATCTGGCTATCCATTTCAATTTATAATTCCACGGAAGCATAGGTAGTTTTGAAGTAATCCAGTGTCAACGCTTGGAAAACAACAACGAGTTTTTGTGATATGCCCACAAGCTGAATCACAAAAAGATATCACTGTTTCAGACACAGCTGTGACTTGCCACGGTATTCTATTCCATATCTCCGCACTTGACCCTTCTCCAAAACCCATGCATTTGTAAACACACCGGACGGACGGACAGACGGCCTTGCCCCGCCATGCGGAGCTCGTAACGTCCGTTCCATAAACAAACTGCAAATTATTAGTTTATAGAATATGCCCTGTTCCCTTGACTTGCCGAGTAACTTTTGGTAACCAAAAAGTTGTTGTGATAACGGAATGAAACGTTACATCGAGATATTTTTAATACCGTTATTTTTCTGCTGAGGCTAGTTCCCAATAAAGTCTAGTGAAGATATTTCCTAAGCGCTTAGTTTTTTTAAAGTACTGTATTTCGATGTAGATCAGTCACTTCCTTTCCACTAAATATGTTTACGTTGAGGTGGCAAAATTTGAAAAATCTCATCTATTCATACAAATAAGACGGTTATTTTGACTTTCGATTAATATATTAGGTTATATTGGTATTACAGAATTCTGTAACTGAGTTTATTGATTTACAAAACGTTTGGGGACCCAGTTACTAATTTGCAATGTAGATATACGAGTAAGTTGCAAAACACTCTACATTACCTAAACTAGTAGTTTTAGGTGTAGGGTACATTTTCGTGTACTAGACAATTCTTATAAGTATAAATACAAGTGGTCATTGAGAAAATTCTCTTTCAGATTACAGATTATAAAACTATTACTCAATCTTCTTAACTCAACAGTTGAACGTAGCGTTTTTTGTAATAGTGTGATTTTAGTAAAGATAATGTTTAAGTGCCAGTATCAGGTTGTATCTGTGCAAAGCCGGGGCAGATAGCTAGTGGATAAAAATATTACCTTACCTACAAAACACTATCCAGGCCAGGCAGTCTTTTGCACGTCTTTTGTGATCTGCGGCAACTGTTTCTGATCGGAGACCACAAGAATAATGGTCGATCAAGCAGATGCTCGGCTGCGGTTGGATTGTATCTATACTGGTCTAACGGCGCTAGTATTCACTAGTACAGAGGAAATGTTGGTAATTTGTATGTATATTATGTGCAAAATGTTTTGTTTGACCTTTATCTATCATGTTACAATCGTATACTTAAAATTATTTGTTCTAAACACGAATAAAATGTAATATAAAACACCCGGTTCTGTAAAGAAAGTAATGAAATTAAAATAAATACAATGACCAAAAGCTTTAAATTAAATAAGACCGAACAGCTGTCGAATTCCTCCCACAGCGTACTGTATATAGCGAGGAAATACCGCCATCATTGCAGGTACAATGCCACAACGGCCAACTTTAGATGTGGGGTAGGTTAGATTCATAATCATCATCTAGGCCTCTCTTTCGTCTCGGGTCCTGTGGCAATTTTACACTGAAGCGATCCACTAATTTTGTGATATTGTCGGCCCATCGAGTTGGTGGCAGACTTGGGCAAAAAGTAATCCGATCACTTTTTACGTAATTTACAGAAATAATCAGATTACTTTTTGTCAAATTCTGGTTGATGGATGTGCGACTCTTCTGTTTCCTGAAAGTGGCCGGTTTACTTAGTTAGATTTAATTTATTTATATAAATAAACAGAGGCAATAGCTACCACGTGGGGTAGCGCCATAAAGACTGCTTGTAGCTCTATAAAAAGGGCAGCTAGTTAATATGGCTCTTGATCGCGATCCATGGAGGAACTGTATCATTGGTCACAATCCTCAGTCATGAGGGAACGACGAAGAACATATGAATTGAACAGATTTCGCCTCCTTATGTGTGTTCTATCGTCTGTACAATGGGTTCTGCTCTGAAGAACTGTTGCTGCCATGACATGATGCCAACGTCCACTTTTCATCAACGCACCGCTCGCCACCGACTGGGCGCTCATCCTGACACCTTGCAACCTAAATGGTCGCGCACCGTGCGGTTTCAGAGGAACTTCCTCCCGCGGACTGTCCGTCTGTGGAATGAGCTCCCTGCCGAGGTTTTCCCGTTGGACTACAGTATGGGGTTCTTCAAAAGAGGAGTGTACAAGTTCTTATTGGGACCATAGGCTACGGTGACTGCTTTCCATTAGGCGGGCCGTATGCTTGTTTGCCACCGACGTGGAATAAAAAAAAAGATTTTAATGGACGTTAATTTACAAGCATTTTATTAGCTTCTAACATACAAAACAACATTTTTTTTTACACCTACATAGTTATTTACTATGCATCAAAAGTTAGACTAGGCATAAAAAGGTTGGTTTACACCGGACGCCCTAATTACTGGACCAGATATATTCGTGCACGCCAACAGCTTTGATTTATGATTTTCTAAAAACTTCCGAAGACAAAAACATGTTGTTTTACAATAATTTGTTAGCGGCAAGAATTGCGTGATTGATGAGTCGAAGAGTGGCCCTTCTTTATTAAATTATTTCACGCCTCACTCTGCAGATCATCACAGTGACACACAAATGCTCTTTTACCTTCTAACCTTCACCCACAACTCGCGTATCACAAACATTAAAATAACCTTTATTAAATTGGCATGTTAGTCAAACAGACTTTTATTAAGTGCCCAAATAAAACACGAACACTTTCTTACTATTTTTTCCGTTTTAAAATCTTTTCTACCCAACAAATTCTACATTTCGATATTTTCAACTGATTTTGTAGATTTCTTTTATGCTAAAATGTGTTAGACATTAAATTAAAAAAAAAAATTCGTAGACGAAGAATAGCGAGATAGAACTTTCGTATCTATGTTGATAGAATGTAATTTATTAGAACTGTAGAAGTATTCTGTAAGCGTAATAATTATGTTTTTTTCATATTTTTCTTGGAGGAATCTTTTCTACTTAAATTCTACATTTCTGGCCGTGTGGTGACGACGTGGGTGATAGCAGCAGGAATACATTTGTCACCACTCCAACTCCTCCTGCGGGTGTCGTAAGAGTCGACTAACGGATTGAAGTGTCACTGACCATTATTTGATAAAAGGTTGATGATGGGCAGCAGCGTCATCTTAGTGGACACATTACTGCGATCGCCAATCCGCTTGCCAAGCGTGGCGATTATGGGCATTTACCTCCTAATGCGTCTATACGTATAGTTAATAGGAGAGGCCTACGTCCAGCAGTGGTGGATGAAATTCTAATAAGAATATTTTCATTTAATTTTGTACATTCCCTTAGCATAAATGATAGAATGTGTTAGACATTCAATTTCAAAGATTGGCGCGCGGGTTCACTAGCGTGCGTCTATTCTGAGGGCATAGAAAATAGATGGCGACGATAGGTGGACTATTCTCACCGGAATGTGGGCAAGTGGTTAAGGAAGGGAAAATGTGTTGTCACTTTTATGACAGTTACATTTTGTAGAATTACTGAACAGCGGCCCTACCGCGAAAAATTTGTAAATTTCGAGGATTTGTCTCTCTCACTCTAATGACGCCTTCGTTGGAGTGTCAGAGAAAAAACCTCGAAATTTACGAATTTCGATTTACGCGGTAGTAGGCCAGGATGCTTAGCCAAGTTGCCAATCGCTAGCGCTTAGTAGCGTATCGTAGTTTTCCCTCTCTGTCACTCTTTCATATTAGTGCGACAAAGATAGTTAGCTGCCTTTCGCTTGCGATTAACGATTAAGCGTTAGCGATTGACAACATGTCTAAGCACCCAGTTCTCAAGGCGTTTCAACCGCCGCCGCCGTGATTTCGGTGGCAGCCTTATCACACGAATTCCGTGAGAGATGCAAGAACTTTTGGATATCTTTGTAGACGTAGTTGACAACTACCAATATATTAAAAAAATGAGATACCCACGGAAATCGTATTGCCACCGAAGTCACGGTGGTTGAAACGCTCAGAGAAATGCCCTTCTGCTAGATTCCGAAACCGCAACCAAATTTTTATTGCTTTTAAAATCATTGTTCAAACTCCTCACTACACTATCTTTTTTTAACATATCACAAAAGTACAGGACTTCGATAGTATAAGTACTGTAGGTTAGGGTCAAAATTCATTCAGAACGGTAAATTGCAAACTATTGCTAAGTTAAAAAAAAAGAAAACATAAAAATTGCAAGGCTTAATTTCGCAGACTATTGGGTCTACATAGGCAATTTTAATATCATATTGAAGCAAATTTAGTCTTACTACTTTAAAACCATCCCAAGAAAGGTTTTTTAAAAGTAGTCTATAGTTTATTGATTTAAACTTTCACGATTTTCACTCATATTTTAAATCTCCCTGCCTGCGACCACGGGTGTAACGTCATGCCCGAAACGTCAGGATATAATTAAACGTCAGTTTACGCGATTAAGACCCGTTAGTCTATATAGTTCCCTATAAGTAATCGCCAAAATTATAAAAATAACGATTTTGGCGCGACTCATACGCAAGTTCATTGACCTTCACCGGAAACCGACGTGATTTTACAAGACGTTTATGTGACATAAAATATAATCTATATACTGAAAACGTAAGGAACAAATCTGTCTGATAATGAAGTGCTGAGTGAAATAATAAGTGTGCGTCGTAAAACAATTTTAATTTGTAGGTACTGTTAGAAAGAATTCTGCAATGGGTTAAATGGGGTAAATTAGTTTGAGTCTTTCCTGTGAATACTACGAATGTTAAGGACATCACACATCATCAGCTTATATACCGTGTTTTTATTGATTTCCGTTAAATTAAAGGGAAGCTTATTTAGATCAAAAATAAACAAGTTGTCTAAGAAACTAGTATCTTAACTCTTACTGTTATTGAGTTATTAAAAAAATAAGTTTAATGACTGAACAAGTGTATTGCAACTTTTATTACATCCTAATGAAACTTATTTTGACATGTGCCGTCAGTCACCTGAGATCTTATTCTTAAGGTTCTCTCACACTTACCATTTCAATTATTATGTATGAAAACAAAAAAAAAATTTTTTCGAATTCGACTAAACACGATATTTATATACCAGGTAGCTCCAATTAACGTACCAAGCAGCCTGTTAAATTTAACGAAATTAAAAAAAAACACGGTGTATATCAGTCGACTGCTGGACGTAAGCCTCTCCTATTAACTATGCCTATGGACGCATTAGGAGGTAAATGCCCATAATCGACATTACGCCACGTACACCCTTATAAACAGTCTTTCATAAAAATTACTTGATGAGAACAGAAAAACAATACATCATTATCAACTTACTGTCTGACCAAATTTTTGTAATTTGTATGGGAATTTCAGATGAAAGTCGGTACGGCTTCCTAGAGCATCTTGACTAGGCCTGAGGGGTTACCATGACGTACTAAGGCGATTCAGTTTAGGTTCAGAGAAAGGGAAAGAGATATACGACTCGTATAGCCCCCCCTGCTTATACATGTATCTAGCGAAAATGTTGTTGTTGTTGTAATTCCTAGGGTACCCCGGAGGTGCATAGGGCCTCCACAAGATCCTTCCACGTTTTTCTGTCTTGAGCAACCTTCTTGGCTTCGCTCCAGGTCAGACCTACGGCTCGCAATTCGCTCTCCACGCTTCTTTTCCATGTGTGTACAGGGCGACCACGAGCTCGTTTTCCACCTTGAGGCCTCCACTCAAAGGCGAAAATATGAATACAAAAAAATAACCCGATACGAGTATTATTCATCGGAAAATATTATGTTAGGCGCCGTGCTAAAATGCAAGGAAGGCATTATTATGTTTTATTGGACAATAAAAGAGAAAAACCGTTTGATTTGTCGGTCAGTCGACGATACTCAAAGACGTGCAGCACTAAAATACATTTTAGTAGGTACGTAATTAACGTTGCTAGTGGTCGATGGTAAAATTGGATAAAGTTTGGAAGAATAGTGATTAAATTTCTTGTTAAATTTTATGTTATGCCCCTATATTTTGTAACTTAGTCTTGTTCTTCCTAATTAGCAGACTTCAAAAACGGAGGAGGTTATCAAAAGACGAAATATTTTTTTATCGAAACAGTAAATAATTCATTTGATGTAGGTAGGTAAGTCACAACTGAGTCGACTACAAAGAGATGATTCCCCTTTATCAGATTATTATCTTTATTTTTAAATCAACGTTAATTCAGCCACCTTTTCAATATGCTAACGTTAAAACAGCCAAAAACGTCATTTCCTAACGATGAATAAGAACTAGAAACTTTCATACGCCTTTTCTGAAGCTAAAATGTATAACTTACCCCCTGAATCATAAACGTCTGCTAACTTAGCAAGCAGTGTTGTTTGTCCCTCTCAGTATTATCAATATGTTCATAAGAGTGAAAGGGACAAACAATTTTTAGCGGCTTCTTAAGTTAGCAGACGTTTATGGATACAAGGTGGCCAAAAAATAACAACATTCGCATTGCTTGAAAGCTTTTGCGACTGAGACACAGTAGAAGAAATTAATGGTATCACTGAAAATCCGCAATATGGTGAGTGTCATACAAGAAGTTGTCAGGCTTCATATAATTTATATTACTTGTCCTATGAGGTTTTTTGGAAGTTTCAGAAGGGTGGATAATTACGAAACTATACGGTATAGGTACTTACTAGTTTAGAAACTTGAGTTAAATTACAAATAAAAAAAAACCTAGGGTGCTTAGTCTGCGTCGCATCTCAAAACCTCACTGGCGACGGAAATGCACTTATTTTTGTAGCAAATTGTATAAAATGAAACTTATTTTGTACACTCTGTGTAGCAAAATATTGTCAAGCGATAAGAGTTGCGTATCGAAGAAGATTCATCAATCATTTTTTGTAGACGAATAAAAGCTAGATAGAACTTTCGTATCTTTATTGATAGAACGAGGCGATAAAGGGAGGGATTGATTTATCTTGTGTTTATGATAGGTGTGGCATTTCTCTGCCACTCGCATGTTCTTTAAAAGGAAATATGAAGAAGGTCTACTGAAGAAAAAGTAAAAAAAACCGGCCAAGTGAATGTCGGTACGCTCAGTAGTTATTCGAAAACGGCTGGGCCAATCATGTTCAAAATAATTTTAATTTAAAGTGTTATCGAAACATACCGAATACACATACATATCTTTCCTATTTTTCCAACCCCCCGATCAAAAAATCATCTCCACTTTACGAAACTTTTCTACCCGAAACATTTTTTATTTATTTATTTACATTTTTAAATTTTCAGTACTAAATGTTACTGAGCTAATCTGCGGATAGACAGACAGACAGACGGATGAAGCGAAAGTACAGGAACCCGTACTTACTACGAAATCCTAAAAATGAGGATGTTTCGTCTTCAAAACATCAAATTTTAACCTATTTAGAAAGGATATATTTTAACAAACATAACATATTAGGCATTTTTTCAACAAGTTAAAAGTTATAGTGCCTAAGTACAACAGATAAACACGCTACAGCTGATATTAAACTGAGTTGAAATGATCAAGAATCATGAAAATTAAACGCTCGATAACATATATGGGAAAAGGATTTCCGGTAGCCGTATCATGACTTCATGAGTTGGAAAGTAAAGGATACGTTAGGTTTTATTCGACATAATAATATTGGAGCGAACGCGATAGCCTGCTTTACGTATCGAGTAAAACCTAACCTTACTGATACTTCGAAATCATGGTACAGCTACTGTTGGCTCTTAAGAAATTAACTTTCTACCTCAAGTCGTCAAGCGTTTAACTCAATAATTTCTTTGAAAAGTTTATAATTGAATTTTAAGTAATGGAAGTAAAACAATTTCAAAGTGAATATTAGAAGTAGGAAGATTCTTGAATCTTGAGTTATCTGGATGCTTAAAAATTGCTTAGCCAAGTTGCCAATCGCTAACGCTTAGTAGCGTATCGTAGTTTTCCCTCTCTATATTATTATATCTAATATTATTGCGACAAAGACAGTTAGCTGCCTTTCGTTTACGATTGACGATTAAGCGCTAGCGATTGGCAACTTGTCTAAGCACCCAGGTGTCAAAGTAAGGATTTAATCAAAATCAATTTATGATTGAACTGAAACTAGGTATAGAGATTTCAATAAAATGTAATTCCATTGCGCCGTCTCTGAAAAAACATGTCCTGCGTAGTTCCTAAAAATACGCGAGTTTTACCGTGTTTTTGTATTTTATGAAAGTTTATGATTGCGTCATTATTATTATATTCCAAATTCTTCCATTTGTTTACAAAAAGGGCCAAGTTCTCCCATTGTAAACAGGAAGCCGTTGAATCTAAATAAATATGTTATCACGTTAAATAAGATTATTCAACCTTGGCGAGCTTTTCACGCACTTCTTTATAATAAATTATGGGGCTTGTTTATTTTAACTCTGTATAAATAGGCCAAGTTCTAGTTAAACGAATATTTTACTGATCTTATGATATTTGTGGCCTTCGGGTGTTTATTAGTTTCATTGCGGTCGGTCGGTTTTATTCGATTTTAAATGGCTGTCAGGGTTCTGTTTCTCAAAATGCTGATGGGTGTAGGAGCTATAGTTTAATTAATTCAATCATACAATATTCTGATGTCTTTGTGAAACACTTGAGTACGCTTTGATCCCCACTTCAGACGTTGTGATCTTGGTCTTTTTTTCTTCAGTATATGACATGTAAAATTTATAATATGCAATTTTCTCAAACCCTGTAAAGTGTCCGAAACTATATATTGAACATCGGAGCACAAGTCTATTATGAAGGAATTACGGCACATGTTTATTATTATATTAGCATACGGGCACCAGGTATTGGATTCATATTTCATCGTCCATCGTGGTCTGTACAGTATAGACATAGAACCTACACTACATATTTCGCTGTGACAACCTTTTTCTCAGGAATGCGTAACTCTGTCACATTGTTAGGTTTGCAATAGGCGAGCGAGGAAATAGGTAGGCCTCGAAACAGCCTTCAGATTACTTTGATCAGGGTAATCCAATCTCCTCCATCGAATCTAGCCTGCGGGTAAATTCCACTTTAGTCGCTTCTCGCACGAGACGAATATATATCGTCTTCCTTGACGTATCCGTCAATGGAGAAACCTGGCCTACTACCGCAAAAATCGAAATTCGGAAACGAGAATTTTTCTCTGTCACTCAAACGAAGGCGTCATTAGAGCGAGAGAGATAAACCCTCGAAATTTACGAATTTCGTTTTTCGCGGTAGGGACGCTGGCTTTATGACCATCAGGAACGCCGGTCATAAGCAAGGATGTCGATTTCAATAACGAATTTGCTTTTATAGTAGCTGATTTCCACAGATGTCATATATACCATAAATCAAGCAAACGTATCTACTTAGCGTGTCAAATGAACTCAGTAAAATCTACTGAGTTGTCCGTCTTTAATCGCAGCTTGCAGCTTTCGCGCGTCAAATTTTGTAAGTTGAAGTGAACAAAAACATTAATAATGCCTCCTTAAGTAATATCAATTGCAACAACTCAAAAAAATATGAATACTTAAGGGCCTGAGACATATTTAAAATCATAGGCAAGTAACAACTTCAGTACAAAATCTGACACGCTCGGCCGCCATACAAATGAATGAACTTGTTTCTTCTATGCAAATCTAATTCTGTGCTGATTTCTAAGACTTTGACAGTTAGGTATAGAATAATCCTTATTAATGAGAGGGTAAGACTCACTATTTTTTCGATAATCCTAACCTTAATGTCTGTCACGTGATCATTCTTCGAAATCGGCAACTATAAAGATTTTGTTGCAGGGCGCACAGTGCAACTCACCTTTGTTGTTATACATGTAGGTATAGGAAGCTTTGGACGGGACTTTCTGTTGAGATGGTTCGCAGTCGCATCGAGGTCTTGTAAGCGACGCTTTTCAAAGTTATCTAACAATGGCCTCATGAACCATAATCCTTTCTGTTGAGCAAAAGGCGAGACGAATATCAGGCGATTGCCGAAGCTGGGGGTTCCAGGTTCAATCCGCGAGGGCATTTTTTTATACAGACATATCTTACTTCGACATGGTTGTATTCTACTTAAGTCCTAAGTATATTTTATATCCAGTACCTATCATACAAATCGTCGGCGGATGTTATAAATGCTGATCAATATTACAGGGGGTTAGTCTATTTATGAAAGATTGTCCAATTATATTGGTTTAAATTCGCGTAATAGAGGCATCATGCCTTCTGGTAATAGTAAATTACATCAGAGGCCGGGAAAATGAGGATTTCCGGCCAAGTAGGTATAGGTAACGAGGCCGGGAATCCGTTTTCACACCGAGGCATGTATAGTGCTTTTCTCAAACATAGGTACAAAGAAATACAAAAAAATAATGACAATGTTGTCGAAATTAAAAAAAAGTTACTTTGCAGGCTTAAGCCTGAAAAGTGTTTTGAAAATTCCATTTCCATCCCAGTGAGTTACTGCGCCCTAAAAGGTATACTTCCGAGTATATTTTAAGAACATGCACTGTCGGAGATTCAAACCCGTCTACACTGCCACCTTTGTAAGTTTGCTGCCAACTAGGTTACAAAGACCGCGAAAGCTATAAAAACCTTTACGGTTTATAAACCCTTAGGTTTCAGTACCCACTCAGATAGCATTGATTGTATTTACGATGCGATATAAATAGTAGTCTGTCGCATGTCAAGGGCGAATCGGCTCTAATCCACTCTGACTTTTACAATATTATAAAACGGTAGGTATCGATATTTCTAGCTATTTTCCCAAAGTCGGTACTTAACTCTTTGGGCACCAACGACTAATATATTGGCACCGCAGGTTCAACGCTAAAGACCGATATATAAGTCTCGGACCACAGACTAATATAGACCTACACGCAAAATATGCGTAAAATTCAATAAAATTTCAGTTTTGACAAACATAGATATCGGCAAACATAACTAATTACTGTATCACAGTGATCCAAAGAGGACCTGGATGCTTAGCCAACTTGCCAATAGCTAACGCTTAGTAGCATAGCGTAGTTTTCCCTCTCTGTTACTCTTTCATATTAGTGTGACAAAGACAGTTGGCTTCCCGTCGTTTACGGTTGACGATTAAGCGTTAGCGATTGGCAACTTGGCTAAGCACCCTGGGCTTCCAAAACATGAAAACGCCATATATCGTACACCATCTAGCTATCTCTTTAAAATAGTTTCCTATTCTCATTTAAATTAGTCTTACGTACTCGCATGACCTATTAACTCTCTGCTACAGCATAAATAATTAGAATCACTGCACTTCAACTGTGGTTTAAATACCTATTAATGTTGTA
Source organism: Thaumatotibia leucotreta (assembly GCA_025490895.1). Lineage (NCBI taxonomy): Eukaryota > Metazoa > Arthropoda > Insecta > Lepidoptera > Tortricidae > Thaumatotibia > Thaumatotibia leucotreta. The sequence continues at coordinate 8,895 of JALPQI010014402.1, read as the reverse complement.
ATACTAATAACTATTTTCATTCACAGCTATAAGGCCGTATCTACATGAGAGTGTCGATGACATAAGTCTTTACAAAAGGGCAGTAGAACGGAGATTAATTTCAGACGGAGTGGTTCTCTTCGCTTCACTAACATTCGCCGCCGAATTCCTATAAACTATAACCTAAAATTCACAAGTATTTCGCGAAACGCGATGTATTATTTATGTAGGTCGATATCACAACACGTTTTCTCTAATTATAGTTTACTCAGTATTATTTTGCTCGTGGTAGAACCTCGTTCAGGGTCTGCCCGGATAGCTAACACCGTCTTACCCGTCACCTGCCGCTAAATAGCAGTGTTTGCATTGCACTGGTGTGTTTCAGTTAGGGGGTAAGATAGCCGGTGTAATTACTGGCATAGATAGAGTCAATCCATCTAAGTCCTCAGGGTAGATAGGTGATTTTTTATCACTATATGGGCCTCAGTTCCTGCTTTCCATAAGGTGGGCTGAGAGCTCAGTTGTCTACCTTCGTCACATAAAAAAAATTACCTAACGGCCCAAGAAAAACCTAAAGTAATTATGAAATTACATTAAATCTCCTAAAGACCTTAGCATCGTATAATAAGCGTCTTCTGAAACTTAAGAGCAGGGCTCTTGTCGGTGGAGCAAATTCCACGTGGTTCTTTCTAGGACCTTCTCCTTAATTGTCGGATACAACATGACGTCTACTTTCTCTTTCACCTGGTTCATGTATGTCCTTCTCGGCCATCCTCTCTTCTATTACCCTTTAAACTCCTTCCCACATTTTAACAACTCAAAGGCGACTCGACTTTATGCCAAATATTGAAAAAGCCTTACGTCATATATTCTGACACGATTGAATAAGTTCCCGGATACATTAGTAAAATCAATCGAGGGTCGAACCAGTAGTCAAGCGAGGAACATGATAAAAAATACATGTTAAAGCAAGCAAACAGGTATTTGCAAAGTGCAAATACAACTGTAAGTACCTAAATTAAGTCCATGTAAGCAATGTATAATAAAATAATAATTATTAATTTAAGATGACTCCTTAACTCATAAAATCTTTTTTATTTAATATTAGCAGTTAAGTGCCTAATTTTTTTATGAAATAAACAGAGTAAATTTTAAATTTTTTAATTTTTTTTAACGTTTTATGATCTTACTAGCGACCCGCCTCGACTTTGCACGTGTACAATCCTGATACTAAAACCTTCCTCTTGAAACTATCTATTAAGAAAACCGCTTCAAAATCAGTTGCGTAGTTTTAAAGATTTAATACACAGGGACGAACAGACAGCGACGCGCTTGTATTAGGTATATATTTTTGACATTGGTGAATTGAATTGCGTGTACATAATTTTTTTCTCTTTCTTGATTTAATCGTGTTGTAAGTGTCGTTGTTTCTGTTTTTTTATATAGTCCACAAATTTTGTACGTTACATCGAAATGGTTATTTTATAATAACATTTGCATGTCTTTACTAGACTAAATAAATACTGTAGTATCCAATGTACCTTAACACCTTGTACCTGAACCTGTTTTATGCATTCTAGCGAATAAGTACCTACCTAAACATATTGATTGATTGATTTTGTCGATCGGAAATCCGCGTGCCCCGCGTGGCGATTATGGGCATTTACCTCCTAATGCGTCTATACGCAAAGTTAATAGGAGAGGCCTACGTCCAGCAGCGGACTAATATAGGCTGATGATGATGATGGTTGATTTTGTTATATACTAGCTATTTGTAGTGAAGCAGGGACTAGTAGGGATATTAAAGATTAATGAGTCAATTTTGACAGAGGAAAAGTGTCGAAAAGGTTAAGCCTACTCCGCTAAAAGCGTCTAAGCGATAGTAATAGCCCCTGACATTCGTCTGACCTGGATTCAGCCCATCGGTCGGGTTTAAGAGGATTTATCACTTGTTTCTCACCACGGAAATCTTGGCTGGACTTTCGTTTTTAAATGCATGTTGTGGAATTTATAAAGAATTATAAAATGGCTGTTAGAAGGGCACCGTCATTGTAGTTTCGTAGACTTTTTATTAGTTTTATTCTTATTGAGTTCTGCACCTCTCTGGTATACAAGTAGTACGGAAACCCTAAAAAGTGGAACCATCATAATGTTTTGTCTTAATGTTTATTCGGGCACAAATGATACAATAATTCTTAAACGTAATCATACTGATTAGTACATGAATTAATGAAGCCACTAGATTTTAACACGAATACACATGAATTCCTCAATGTGGAAAACGAGCTCGTGGTCGCCCTGTACACACGTGGAAAAGAAGCGTGGAGAACAAATTGCGAGCCGTAGGCCTGACCTGGAGCGAAGCCAAGAAGGTTGCTTAAGACAGAAAAGCGTGGAAGGATCTTGTGGAGGCCCTATGCACCTCCGGGGTGCCCTAGGAATTACAACAACAACAACACATGATTTATAATTAAGTATCTTCGAGTTACTTCTAATACCCTTGGAAACGGAACCATCGATCCTAATTACGAGATGCAGACAATAATAACCTCTGCTAGTTGGGTTTATCGCTGTTCGCTGCAGTAATAAATCATCTTCAATCAGGTATTAGCGTCTATCAAACAGGAAAGTATCTTTCAGTATCTGCCTGATTTAATGGCAACATACGGATGCGTCATGCAGAATAGCACAGCACTTTGCAACGTCAGCACATGCGCTTACAATTTTTCACGAAATAGTTTTTTACAAAATACTGTTCTGCTAATTTCTGAAAATGCTGTTAAAGCAACCATCGGAAATAAAAGAGAAGAGAAATAATGTTAGGGACATTCTTCATACTCACCTTCTACGACATAACGAATACAAATAATACAAGGCCATCATAGACGGGAAAGTTAAAGGGTTAAAGGAAGAGAGGACGGCCGAGAAGAACGTGCATGGACTAAGTAAAAGAGAAAGTAGAAAGAATAGAATAGAATAATGATTTTTCATACTTTTTTTGTTTATTTCTCTTTTGTTAGTAAAACAGAAATAAACAAAGCTTCGAAATGGTCACATCTCAGCGTGATGCTGGCGTGAGTCAGCGCTGATCTTCCTACGTTCTGAATCAGACGTCGTGTCGTATATAATTACTAGCCACCCGCCCCGGCTGCGCACGGGTACTATACCTACATAAAAACCTTCCTCTTGAATTACTCTACCTATTAAAAAAATCTCATCAAAATCCGTTGCGTAGTTTTAAAGATTTAAGCATACAAAGGGACATAGGGACAGAAAAAGTGACTTTATTTTATACTATGTAGTGAAGCATTTATATGGAAGTTGCTCCACCGACAAGAGTTTCACGTATATTCATAATTTAAAACTATTCATAATTGAGCCACCAACAATCCTGGTTCGCAACTGAACGTGAGTATTGAGATGCTCTTGACGTTCTCTCTTTTTACAGAATTGCTCAAAAAAGGAATGTATTGTTTTTAGGGATCATGTTTGTGAGTAGGTAGGGTATGTGAGTTTCTTCGTACCCCTAGAAATACGTATGCTTCAACCAATTCTGATGAGGTATCATCAAAAACCTTATTACCGCAAGAATCATATGACATCTCGTTGAAAGCAATATGGTGGATTGTATATGTATACCTACTCAATTTTGTCCGACCCATATAAATAAATATCTCGTAGGGTAACTATCGAGTAGGGTACCTATCAAAATGAAGGGCTTTAAACAACGATGACGAATATAGGTACCTACGAAATTACTTTTGAATATTACGTAGCTTGTTATATACTTGCAAGTATTTTTGATCGTTTTTAAATGACAGGTTGTGAGTTTTAGTTAGGTATATAATTTTGCTTGTTAGCTTAAAAAATAATTGACTGCCTATAGGTAATTCGAACCCAAAAAATGCACAAAGCAAACACCGCTAGCATCAAACATATGTAGGTTTAATGAGACAGTGAACCTTCTGTGCCTACATTACAGCGAGTCGATATCATAATAATATAATTCCTGTTAGTCCAACATGCATCTGCCAGAGGTGAGTGCGGTACATCATCGGTAATCGTGCTTTTGGCCCGTGACGTCAGCTGATGATGTATCCGGAATGTTCTAGTGACGTCAGGATGGAACGTCAGAATGGTCATATGACTGGCTTGAATGAAAACTATAGACATTAACACACACACTTCAGCCTATCTCAGCAGTGTTAATTACTAAGGAAATCGCCTTGCTGTCAGCGCTGTGTCAGCGCTGCGGCAGGGTCGAGCCTAAAAATGGTATTCACTAATGTACTTTAAACGACACTAATAGTGCTCGGCGACGAATGCGGCGTGAGCTGGAACTACACTGCGTCGAGAGTTTGACGTTTAATGTACGAACTTCGTATTCTCTAATGAAAAACAGCGACGAACTCGCCTACAACCTCGCTCACAGCCTCGATTCCTAATGTCAAATAAAACAGCTAGGATTTTAGACCAGGCTGTCTCGATGTCGAGCTCGTTGACGAACGCAGCGTCGCAGGCCACTGCTGAAGGCCTCTCCTATTGACTTGGCGTTGGACGTATTAGGAGGTAAATGACCATAATCACCACGCTGGGCAAGTGGACTGGGGATCGCAATACTACTGTAGTCGCCAATCTGCTTAACGATTATGATCACGCTGCTACCCGTCATACGCCGCGTGGTGACGACAGTGAGAATACATTTTTGTCACCACCCTAACTCTTCCCGCGGGTGTCGTAAAAGTCGACTAAGGGATTGAAGTGTTATGATAATGGACACATTACTGCTATCGCCAATCCGCTTGCTAAGCGTGCCGATTATGGGCATTACTACTTGTTGAATTCATGCATAGTTAGTGAGAGAGGCCTCAGAAGTGGATTAATATATTAGGTTGATTTATGATGCTGTTCTATAGTTGTATCACAAAAAGGTCAGTGACAAAAAAATCCTTTAGTCTACTATTACGATACCCAAGGGAGGATACAGTCAGGGACAGACGGGAGATATTTACACTAAGATATAATTAAACGGTTAAAGTTGCGCATATTTAGGGTGCGGCTCCACTGACGCGGAGCTAAGCGGAGCTGTGGGAGCTCGGCCAATGAGACCGCACAGCAGTGTTTCGAATTTTGAATTTGAAGAATGTAATTGGTAAATTTTGCACAGCTCCGCTCCGCTTTGAGTCAGTGGTGCCGCGGCCTTACGCCGCAGCCACGACATCTCATGGTCTAAGGCGACCGGCTTAGCGGAAAACCATCCCTCTCGTACCCATATCGGCATCGCGCTCCAACTCATGGATTCGCTCGCCGCTGGTCGCCTTAGACCAATGTCGTGGCCGGGGCCTTTAGTCACGTCACGCGACATGTTTTGTAGAACCTAGGTTTCCATTATCAAGCACTGAGCCCGTCGCTACGCAACCTCAAGGTTTAGTAGATTTCGTTTGTTTTGGCGCGTGACGACAGTAAGAATTACATCTGTCACCACCCCAACTCTTCCCGTGGGTGTCGAAAGAGTTGACTAAGGGATTGAAATGTCACTGACAATTAATTAATTAATGATTGATGGCGGACACATTCATTGTCCAGCGTGGCGATTATGGGCATTACCTCCTAAATGCGTCCTGGTTCTTTGCATAAATAGCAAGCGACGCCTATGTCCAGCAGTGGACTGTAAAAGGCTGATGATGATAATAGTTTTAATTTTTATTTATGGGCGGATTTTTTATTTTGTTGCAGTTTTTTCAAATTTTCCAAATTTGGATATTTTCATATTTTTTCTACTCAGAATCGCGAGTTCTTTCGATCCTCATTTATAGCAGAAAAAAGAATTCCCCGAATGTCCCGAGAATTCCATACATTTTTTGTCTTCCACTGAGTTACGGTCCAAGAAAGTTTATGAAAAATAGTAAATCATTGGAATTTTTTTTGGGTCACTTTTTTATTTCTATCGGGATCTAAAGAGCTAGTGATTCTGAGTAGAAAAAAGTCCAAATTTGGAAAATTAAAAAAAATTTAAATCCCCAGTAATATATTGAATGTGAGATTGAATAAATAAGTTACCAGTATTTAGAACCCTAAAATATTAATCAGTAGCCCGTTGTAATCAGACGTGCTTATAATAGGTACACGGAAATCCAGTCAGACAGCCTTAAACCAGTCACCACTTCACAAAATCAACAACAAATCTCATCAAAGAAAGTGAATTTAGCAAAACAATACCTTCGGCAAACGAAACAATTTACCGCATCACTAGGTTAAATTTTCTAAAAATCTATTTCTAATTTTAAAAATCTTTAAATTTTCGTTAGATCGATTTGTAGAGGCAAAAATGTAGAACGTTTCTTTTTAATGACTAGCGTTGAGATTAAATCCCGTTTCTTTCCAAACAGCTCGTTTCTTTCCGGATTTTTAGAAAAAAATCAATGAATTTTTCCACTTTAATATTCAATTCTATTTACTTCTATTATGTATATAACAAGTGATCCAATAGGCATTAATAGTTATTTGTTATACAAGGGTGCAAAGTTGTATTCAGCGAGTATGAAATTGAAACATACGAGAAGTAAAATACATTTGCGCCCGTGTGTAACACAAAACTTTTCCCCTCACTATAGCGAGGAAACTCAAAAAAGGTAATTATTTGTTCACATTACAATCATCAGTTACCAATAATAATTTTCGAAATGCATAATGCATCATGTATTTAATGCAAGATTTTGTCGCAGTAAACTTAGCACGAAAAAGTAAACGCAGCACGATTTTAACACATTCCTGTAGTTCCACACCAACGCCAATGCATTATTAAATCATTCTCACTCATTATTTTTACAAAATTATAACAGAACACTCTGAAAATTGTTTAGTTTACTATTTTTATGCGTGTTTGAATCGGTGAATAAAGATTATAACCTATAATATTCATTGACAATGTTGACATTTGACATTTTCTGCGTTTTGTGATTGCGCCTAGTCATCTTATCATAATTCACTAAAACAATGGTTACTTATGGAGTTTTAGGATGTATGTGTTAAAATCGTAATATTATATAAAGGTTTGTTTTTACACAAAATTCTCAAACAAATAATTTAATTATCATTAATGTGGATCGACTTTTATGAGCATTTTACGTTTTGTTATCTGTTAAACGAATGCTACTTCGCGCTACGTTCCAAGGTCATTACTTTGCCACACAAGTGAATAATATGCGTTTTTACCCGTTCGTATTAAAGGATAAACGAGCGCTTTACGAGCTAGTGAGGGGAAAACATCATTTTTCTGCATTTGTCTCACAGATATGTCAATTAGTTGACATGATATCAGCCATGTTTATATCAAGACGGAGTTGAGTATAGTGATATAGAGTTGAATACTTAATTAAAGTCAAAGTTTATAAATTCAACAAGTTATTTTCATTAATTTTACGTCAATATCTCCGTAAGCGAAAGCATTATGTCAGCCTCCGTAGCCTAGTCGGTAGTGACCCTGCCTACAAAGCTGGAGGTTCCGGGTTCGAATCCCGGCGAGGGCATTATTTGTGTATTTATTTATCATAAAGGTTTGTTCCTTGGTCGTGGCTGTCTATGTATTTAAGTATCTATATGTATGTATTTATTATATATATCGTCGCCTGGTACCCACATCACAAGCCTTAATTGAGCTTACCGTGGGACTAGGTCGATTTGTGTAAGATGTCCCAAGATATTTATTTATTTATTATAAAAGTAGGTTTAGACGACTTAATCAAAATTACCATAGAAAAAATTCTAAATATTCAGCTAACGGAGCGTTCCTGGTCCCAAGCATCCCTCCCTATACGGTATGGGGGTTTAGGGATACGAAAAATTTCATGTGTGGCTTCTCCTGCATTTTTGGCATCCGTCCACAGCACGTCTGATCTCACAGGAAAGATCCTAAGGGCTCTGCCTATTAACTGTGAGACTGCGGGTTTGGAGGACGCCAAAAATGCATTCAAAATTGCTTGCCCTTCTAAAAATTTTCCTGACAACCTAAAATCGCAAAGGAGCTGGGACAATGTGTATTGTGATCTAACATACAATTCTCTTCTAAACAGCTCTGCAGGTCCAGATCGTGCGAGACTTTTGGCGGTCGGAACCCGGGAAGCTGGTTACTGGCTGCATGCCCATCCTTCGGCTAGTACTGGTACTTTCCTGGATCCGGCCTCTCTTAGGCTCGCAACCGGCCTGAGACTCGGGGCCGCGGTATGTACCCCTCACTTATGCTGTTGTGGCACAGACGTGGACCGACTGGGACACCACGGACTAAGTTGTCAAAAAAGCGCAGGCCGTATTTCCAGACATGCGACGCTTAACGACATAATCCGCAGGTCTCTTGCCACGATCAACGTACCTGCTCTTCTTGAGCCTACTGGTATTATTAGGGATGATGGTAAGAGACCTGATGGTGTGTCTTTGGTTCCTTGGAGCTTGGGACGGATGTTGGTATGGGATGCTACTTGCGTAGATACCCTGGCACCGTCCCATCTTCAACGAACTACGTTTAAGGCAGCCGCTGCGGCTGAAAATGCCGAATTTTTAAAACGTAATAAATATAAGGGCCTCGGCAAAGAGTACGATTTTGTACCGTTTGGCGTAGAAACTTTAGGTTCTTGGGGCCCCAGCGCACGCAAATTGTTTGCTGAGATCGCGAAACGTCTGGTTGATGTAACTAGAGACCGAAGAGCTGGCGACTTCCTCGCACAACGCATCAGTATTGCGATACAGCGAGGAAATGCCGCCAGCATCCTCGGTACAATGCCACAAGGGCCAATCTTAGATATAGGTTAGGTTAAGTAGATTAGTTAGATTTAATCTATGTACATAAATATTGTAGTTTTGAAAATAAATATATTAAAAAAAAAAAAGTAGGTCGATGCTAATATACAACATTTTCAATTC
>JALPQI010014401.1:0-24000 GCA_025490895.1 Thaumatotibia leucotreta | reverse complement strand
GAAAATATTAAGCAATATGAACAATTGAACACTCGCATAAGTATTTATATTTATATTTTGTATCCCCGAGGAATACTCACACGTACGGTACAGGTAAATGATTTATATACCAATTCGTACCTTCACATATTGATAATAATTCGACACCCCTAGCTGCTTTCATATTGATTGTATGAGTACCTCTGGTACCTATGTAAGTATCGGTGCAGTAAATACTACAATAAATAAAAAACTAACATAAACCACAAAGACCTATAAACATGTTGTTAAAGCACTAAACCATCATCAGCTGAAAAACTTCTAATTTCAGCATGCTTACTCCTGCCGACTACTCTCATGATTTTCCATATTGTTTTGGATGTACGTTACATGTCCGTTTCTTTTGTTGTTACCTACCTGCAAGTACGCTTTATGGGAAGTGTGGGCTAAACTAAGTAGTACAATATTGTTGACGGATGTTGGATTTTATATCCGCCGTCGGTATACAGGGTGGTCCAAACCTTGACGTCAAAAAAATATTTTTAGATTCCTCACGTCATGAGCTATCAGAATATGCCCCATATATGTTAGCCGATTTTTTGTAGTTTTCGCGTTACGAATTTTTTAAATTTTTTTTTGAGAAATTCTGGATTGAAGAAATTTATTAATAAAAAAGAAACTATTGGGTTTTTTAACTAGTTTTTTTTTGTTAAAGTATTACTACAAATAAAGCATTTACTGACAAAAAAATTAGCGTCCTCACTTTGATACAAGTAGGATGAAAAAATACAACATTCAAAATTTTACGCTAAAACGCATCAAAATAGCATTAATGTACGTAAATAAAAAAATAAAACATATCCCAAGGAATTTTCGTATTCTAAAGGCCGCTCTAGACCTTGAGCCTTCGTAAAAGCAAAAAAAAGTGATGCTTAATGATGAGGATTTTTCGGAGTAGTCGGTCAAATAAACTTAAAAAAGCTTAAAATTGTTAAGTAGTAAAAAATTTCTTGAATAACTACACATATTGAGTTTTCGTCTTTGTTTATTGATAACAACAACAAAACAGGCGAAATTTTACTTTATTTTTAAATAAAAAATTTAGAAGCTTTTTTTTAAGTTTATTTGACCGACTACTCCGAAAAATCCTCATCATTAAGTATCACTTTTTTTTTGCTTTTACGAAGGTTTAAGGTCTAGGGCAGTCTTTAGATTACCAAACATCCTTGGGATAAGTTTAATTTTTTTTATTTACGTACATTAATGCTATTTTGATGCGTTTTTAACGTAAAATTTTGAATTTGGTATTTTTTATCCTACTTGTATCAAAGTGAGGACGCTAATTTTTTTATCAGTAAATGCTTTATTTTTAGTAATACTTTTACAAAAAGAAACTAGTTAAAAAATCAAAAAGTTGTTTTTTTTATTCATAAATTTCTTAATACCAGAATTTCTCAAAAAAAAAAAATTCAAAAATTCATAACTGGAAAACTACAAAAAATCGGCTAACATACATGGGGTATATTCTGATAGCTCATGTCGTGAGGAATCTAAAAAAAATTTTTTGACGTTAAGGTTTGGACCACCCTGTATATATCGTTGCTTGGTATCTTGGTAACCACATTACAAGCCGTAATTGAGTTTACCGTGAGACTACGTAGATTTATGTAAGATGTCCCAAGGTATTTATTTGTCTTATTTATTAAATTTTTACAAGTAGTTTTTTTGTTTTGAAACATATTTTTCTTTTATTTGGGTACCTACCTATTAGAAATAGTAGTAGGTATCAGCCCTAAAACATACAAGGAGTTATGGTGGCTTATTTTTCACTAAGAAACGAAAAGACACTCTGATTTGTCATTCTAGGCAGGCTAATAGGCAATCAGTGGAGAACCGAAGCGAACGTCGTTACGAGACATTGTGGAGGGCTGAGGTTACTGCAGTCGCTTACAGAGCCAAACTCTATGACAAAGCATTTTAAGTTAGCTTGCTTAAGTGACGAGCAAATATTTATGAATACTCGTAGGTATGTTACAAGTGTTACAACTTGACGTTTTTGTGAAATAAAACATCAAGTTGTTTTTGTGAAATAAAACATCAAGCTGTAACACTTAAAATTTTAATAAATTAAATTTTTGAAAGTACAGTTGGATAGATGTACGATCCGATTGACGGCTCGGTGCCTATTTATAGCTCACAGAATCACTAGTAAATAGATAGTAGAACTGATTCAACACTTACCTACTAAAACTGAAAAAAAAAACACATTGCCTAAGAGTACCTATTTGATATAATAAAGAAAAATATTCGCAGGTAGGATATTTTACGATGATATTATTTTGTGGATGGGTTACACTTTGAAGGATGGTCTTGCGAATAGGGCTAAAAGTGTCACGGACGATTTACAAAAGGGGCGCATATCGTGCATGGGATTTGTCTTCTCAAAAGAACGGGACGTTGATAAGTTTTGTATTTCAAAGTGAGACAGTTAAGTAAGTATATTATTATTTGTATTAAATTTATGTGTCACAGTAAGTAAAGCAATGCCTGCTTTGTGACAAACTCCATTATAAACCCTAATCCCAGTTATTTTGAATCACTTATTACAAATAATTGTAAAAAACAAATAATAATTCTAAACAACACCTTGTACTTAACTCACTTTTGGTTAAGAAAGGACACACAGCAGTCGTTGAACTGAGTGTTCGTCTGGCCTTCGAATGTACGAGTAATAATAGAAAATAAAGTTTTAAAACTTCGTTCAGGGTTTGACATGTGGTATATTTAAAAAGTGTATTAAAAAATCCAGTTCAGCAAAGAGTAACTAAAAATTACACGTTACATTACAATTTGTCAAATGACCCCCCTACCATACCATACCATAGGAGGTAATAATTGGTGATTTTTTCTTGACCCCCTCTCGCCCTATACAGTATGTCGTGATTTATGGACAAGCCCTTAAGACCTAAAGTTAAAAAATATTAAGACTTTTAATTGATTAAGTAGTCTTAAAAAACAAATAAGAAAGTAATATACATAAAATAACCTTTTACGTGTTTTAAGCTAGGTAACATATCTATCAAACAATAAGTATATTATGAAACGACTATCACTACAGTTTAAATATCAGCTTTATCTGAATAAATTTTATTCTATTCTAGTCTAACCCTAAAGGTTTTAGGTCATAGGTATCTGCCTGATTTATGTGGGTACTTCGGGCTTAAATTCGATTACAATAATGAGATTACAGCTCCATTCATTACATAATAGGTACCTACAATATTAGATCACATTTCAGATATTGTATAAATTGAAGCGAGCGTCAATTCATTGGGGCAACAGATCCATTGAGATAAACTGATTGATTTCGCGAATTCGACATTCAATTGAAATAACATTTACTGATCAATTCGTGGTGGACTTTTATGGCTGTTGAAAACTTTTGAGACGAACTTGCTATGATTTCTTTTTCAGTTTTCCCCGTTGTTGAGAGCCTTTAGGTGCCTACCGGTGGTCGGCTCCAAAAAAATGCTCCCTGTAGGCTTATTATAATAGTTGAGTTTGTCGTCTTTGCCGTCACTGAAAAAATGTTTTGGGGTGTTGAATTTGAGCTTTTTCAAATGACATTCCAGTGAAAATAGTTACTAAGATATATACTTTGATATTATGCCCCTTCTTCTTATCGGGCATTTTCCTTTAAAATTAAGAAAATAAATTCTAATTCATGTTAGCTAATTCACTTGTAACATTGTTAGAATCCATAATCTTTATTATTATTGTTATTTATTCATTTGAAAATATGTCGTCTCCGTTGGTATTAAATTATTTTATAGATGATACAGTTTTTAAATAAATATTTAGTAATATAGTTTTGAGTTTTTTTTATTGTAATTATTTTCGAATATATTGTATTGTATAGGTGTACGTGGGTGGTATACAACCTGAAATAAACTTTTCAATTCAATAATAGGTACAATCAATTTGTTGAGGTTAGCGTTTTCATAAATATTTCAAATTTCAAATCGATAGCTGCAGTAGACGGTGAGAGTTAATGGTTTCTAGATTAAGTAAACACAAGTTACTGGCCTTATTGCTTGTTGCCACAAGCATCACCCTTCACTACTAAATCCATAATCCATAATAAATGTTAGTAATTACAGCTGAATGTCAGTATAAAATTACCCTTCACAATATTTAATAAAGGTCGTATGTAATAGGTTACTAAAGTTACTTATGTTTCACACGACCCGTTCCGAACTTGTTCGGTCGCGCAGATTAAGAAGTTATTCGTATTACCTTCAAGTGTAACGGTAAAAGTTGGTGAAATATGTCACCGATATGGCGCAAATCGGCTTCAACGTCGAGGTAATAAGTTTTCTGCAGAACTTTTCGTTTATTTTGGCTCCAGGCAGAAATATACCTAGGTTGAGTCTTATTATACATATGTTGATATGAACACAATTTTTTAAACTCTCTTTTAAGACCCTTATCTTGTTAAGATACCTGTATCCGATCCCTGCTTAAGGGAGAATAGAATATGAGTGCTCCGCTCCTGATCAAAGCACTAAGACGAACAGGGGCTTAGGGAGTCTTCACCTCATCTAACTAATATTCCTGTGAGCTCGAAACTAAACGAGGTCGTTGAGTTTCAACGAGGTTACAGCTAAGATTTAGTCAAATAATAAGAAAATATTATCTAGTTCTCAAAGCTTAAGATTTTCCGGATATGCTTGTATTGCTATACCTGTAAAGTCGTAGCATAGTAGTATTTAGTTAGTACAGTCAGAGGCAAAATATTTTTATATACTCCTTGTATATATGTAAAAATGCTCGAAAATATGACCCAGTGCACTTTAATTCTGTGTAATAAGTACGCCTGACCTTGCGTTCAAGTGGAATTACGAATTTAGTTTATTCTTTTTTGATGGCCACCGTAACTTAATCGGTAATGACCCTATCTATGAAGCAGAAGGATCCCAGTGAGAGCATTTTTTTGAGTGTATTACAAAAATTGGTCATAATTAATTTCTATGTATTTATATAGATCAGCATTTTGACTTTTAGGGACACCCTTATCCCACCCTTATCCTACCCAATTAGCTTGAAATTAAAAATTTCTTAATTTTAGTCAGCTTTACTACGACAATTAAGTACGATATCCTTAGGAATTTAAACTTTATCGGTTTTTATATTATAATATTGCTTATAGTTTATAAAATTAACAACAAAACCGAGTTATCATCGAAATTTAGTGCTTAACTTGTCGTTACCGTTAAAAGCTGACTGAAATTAAGGTTAATTCACGCTAATTAGGCGTCCCAAAAAGTGAAAAAATCATATATATCTAATATATCCATCATAGGATTAATACCCATAATAAAAACCTTAACTGTAACCTTAATCGTTTGACTAGGTTGGTTTGTGTAAGATGCTCCCTTTATAGTATAGGTAATTTACTTATTTGTTAATGTACCTATCAAAATGCAAAGCCATATTTGGTGACATTATTGTTTTCTCAATTCTGCTCCATGCTTCAGGAAACTGAATAGAATAGCCAATGCTATAAAGGCTGTACTGACCAATCGAGAACAAGTGTTCGGCAATCGACCGCCAACACCAGAGTACTTACCACGAGTTGACAAGTAATGTTAGCGTTTATTCGATACGCAAAGTATTCCATCATCAGACATAGAAGTCGCGTTTGCAATAACGTCAATTAACTTCGGTATTAAAGTTAGTAGCTTCCTTTCGGTATTTAATTCATCGATCAATGAATACTCATTTCGAAATGACATTTCATATTAAGTTATCTATCCTCGTGAGGCCCTATGTCATATACAGGGTTAAAAGGGACGTTTTCCCATACTGAAAGTTCATCGAGACTCGGTCGGTAGCGGGAAGGTACGTCGTCCCTTTCCACCCTGTATATATTACATAACATTTTGACTTTGGAACTTTTGACTTGAAAATTTGGTTGAAGTAAGTGACGTCACCAGGACTCAGGAGGCTACGTATTTTCTTAGGATTTATAATATTCTTATAAAAATCTTTAATGACTAACTATGTTTTCATATTTTATCAATTTCCATCCAAAGTAAGCTTAATTCTCGACTGCTTTAGAACTAAGTCTAATTTAGAGAAATGTATCTAGAAGTCGCAACGTTACTTCTGTCATAAGAAAGAATAAATTATTTATAATATTATATCTAGTGGAAGTCCCTAGCAAAATTTTGTTTGTGCTACGGTGCCACACTTCTGTTTGTCCACCAATCTCGCTCCAGAGCAAGAGCGATAGACTGCTTTACGTATCGAGTAAAAACTAACGCAAAGCTTACTTGCGAACTCGTAGTACGGGCACGTCAGCGTGCAATATTGTCATGAATAATCTGGCAGCTTCGATTGCGATCAATTCGTGTGAGCGCTACACAATTATACCGAGCCACTCAAATTACCCCTCCATTGGGCTTTGTGCGCTGTCCATTTGGAAATAGTTTAATGTTGGTCAATATTGCTATATGATATGATTTTTAACTGACTTCAAAAAAAGGAGGAGGTTCTCAATTCGAATTTTTGTTGTATGTATAAATATTACCAGATATCTCCGAGAATCGTGAACCGATTTATTTTTGTGATCGAACGTGAGATGGTCCCGTTGGCACCAAGTTGGGGTCTGATGATGGGATCTTGGAGAAGTCGAGGGACCACTTTAAATGTTATAGGTACAGTCAACTACAAAGAGATGTATCCACGTTAGTCTTACAAAATGAAGGAACTTTTAGTATGCAAAAAATATTTACCCTTACTTCGTGACATTTTCAGTATTCACCAAATCTTACACTATTATCGATTCGTTTTAAGTGCAATTATTATGTATCCAACCAAACTTCCTATGAATGTACTCCTGTAACCTTCATTTATTACCTAACAATATATTATTACAAATATAAGTCATATTTCAATATTCTAAAGTAATATATAAATTTTGAATAGTTTGCCATAACCTGAGATAGATGTATGCAGTGACAAAGTCTGCACTGCTTTCGTGAGTTGTCCCAAGATTATTATTTATTAATTTCGATATGAAGGCAGGTAAGTGTACTTACTACTTTAGCCACAGTATTTTGATGAAATCCATATATTGGTATCTATATCTACCACTTAGTCCAGGCGGGCGTTAATTTAATCACGCAGGAACCTAGGTACTCCACGTTGCAGCAAGCAACATTTTGCCGGAGGCTTGCGGTTAACTATAATTCTGTTACCAATCGTGTTAACACATGACTTGTCCTTGCGGCTATGTAACAGAAGCTAGCCGGTAGGTACAGTCAACCAATCTAGGCCACTCTAGAACAATATCAAAATAACAATTAATAAGAGATTTCTCGCCATTTGATTTACAGTGTCACTGTGATATGGTTCCTGAGTGCCTACGGTTACGATTACGGTTACGGTTGAGTGTACTTAGTTACTTTTTCAATTTTTTGCGAAAAAAGCATAACTGCCCGCCTGATGGTACCTAATAGTACATTGTGCATCAAGGGAGGTAAGTACGGAATTACTAACGAGAGTGTTAGAAGCCCGACGCGGAAGCGGAGGGCTTTTAATGACTCGAGTTAGGATTCCGCTTACTGGCCATGTTCAGTGTAGGGTTCCGTAGTTATTCAAAAACGGCTGGGCCGATTATGTTTGAAATAGTTTTATTTTAAAGTATTCTATAAACATTGATGATGATTTTTTTCATATTTTTTGGACCCATGGATCAATGGGCGCAATTTTGTTTTCTTCTCGAGCAATAACTCCAAAAATATTGACTTTAGAAAAAAAAAACATTTGGGACCCTTGTTCTTTTTAAAAAGACCTATGCGGTAACCCACACTATAGGATTACAGCAAAATAAACAAATCATCCCCATTTTACGTGTCTATTCAAATTCCTCATTTTAATTTGTGAGTAGTCACAGCCATGCACACTGCACAGCCAAGGGCAATATTACATTACTACCGAGGCCGGGAAGTGACTGGTTGCCGGCCGAATATATGTAGACGGACGAACGAAGCGAGGCCGGATAGTATTTGGACGGCAACCCGTCACTTCATGGCCGAGGTATGTATAATGCTTTTCTCAAACATGCAATGAAATGAAACAAAAGAATGTATCTTCTTTCTAAGAAATTATAAGTCAACTACATAACCAAGTCTTTGAAACACAACAAAAGTCAAATACGACACCGACACCTGATTTTTTTTTAAAGTTTGACCTGTTTGAAAGGTTCATATTTTTCCTATTAAAAGCGGTATTAGACGGTCGCGGTCTGTTGGGTCCAATTAATCGCATGCGGTGATCGGGGCCGACGGATCGCACATTATAATACTGCTTTTTAAATATTATTTTGAGTAGTTATTGTACATATTTTAAATTATATAATTTAAATACCTAATTATAACTGCAAAATATTAGCCAATCAGTTTTTTTAACACTAATATTACTTACAGATAATTATTGGCTAAAAGCCAAGATGCCAGGTCACAACCCTATTTCAAATAAAAATTAAAAAAGAGGCACTTGCCGGCCTAGGCCGGCAACGAGGTACTTCCCGGCCGCTTTTTAGGCACGTAACTACAACATTTTATTACATGTTTGAGAAAAAATATGTATCCACTTTTGCACCTTATTTTTACGGCATAAGATAAAACTGTATACATATTTGTGCCCTTTACTGTACAGAAAGTTGACGTTACTTAAACTTAATTTTCTACATTTTTATATACCTATACAAAAGCTTGACTCGGGCTTCTTTAGAAATAAAGTATTAAAGTGCTGGACTTCTTGAAAACCCTTAACTTTCGAACGTGGTCGTGACACACCTGTCAAACGAAATAAGAAATACCCATGGGAGGTACCCGAAATAAAATTGTTTTTTAAATTTTATTCTACCGTTTTGTTTGCGTGCTTCATATGTACCTACGTATACCTGTACCTAATTGCAAAAAAAATCTACTACTAAAGGCCTATGACCTATGCTGCGGACAGACAGACGGAGATGGCGAAATTGTAAGGTTTCTTAGTTTAATACGGAACCCTAAAAATGACCACTCACGCTAGACTAGACTACAAATGAACAGTCGTAGACTTCCAGGAATAAATGATGGCAGTCCTAAGCCCGGGAGAACCGCTCAATCCCTTAAATTGGTTAATACACTTTCCCGCCCTAATTAAATTACGACGGTGAAGCCGCGTCCGCAAACATTCCGTAATCTGATATTTTGAATTGTTTCTATTTGGACTTTCATTAAATGATTGAATAATTAATTTGTAATTCTAAGTTAAGTTCTACTAGGTTTATCTTAAGTTGTCTGTTTTGTAAGCTTGATAGCATGGCGGTACCTTACTCGTATAAAGACTATAAAGAGTCAAATTTCGCTCATGAGGTCGGATTCAAACCGTGGCTTTTTTTCATTAAAAATTTAGAAGTTTGTAGACTTTTTTTGAATATTTTAAAGAAATTATCGCGACTATCACGACTTATAATCTTACCATTCACGATTCCAGCCTGGGGTCCATTTGCATTCCAGGATTGGCATCACTACAATTTTCAGGAGAATCTGTACCTTAAAACCTCCCAAGCCATGTTTACTCTATTATAATCTTCAATATTACATTGGGATAGTATTTTTTACATTAAAATAAGTAATGCCCGAAATTCCTCGACGGGATTCCGTAGCCGGCGGCTACGGCTAGTGTTTCGTAGCCAGCTACGACGCTACGACGCTACGATCCCTTAAGGGAGGCTTGTTGATTAAACCCGACAAGCGAAAACAACCTTCTGTCTAATTAAATGGACCCATAATATCGTATCCTTTGTTATCATTGTTAATTTACAAGTTAGTGAAATCCGTGTTAAAATCAGTACAATATTTACATATTTCTCATCTCATGAATAATAGGTGGGACACGTAGGCAGAGTAGGGCAAAAAGTAATCTGATTACTTCTGTAAATTACATTTATATATGTACTTTGTAATTTAGATTATAAAGCACATATACAAAAGTTTCCCGAAGGAGTAATCGGATCACTGTTTGCTCAACTCTGCAGGTATATGTTATTATAATTTCCTCCATTGTCAGTCACCCGTAGACCACGAACCCTGTAAAGTGTTCGAAACGTCGTGATGTAATTAAATTAGTTAATATGTACGATACAATTCGTTTAAATAATTTTATTTCATGTCATGAGAGTAATTAGCAAGTAGTTCAACATAATTTATACAACATACGAATGTATTCATATATTCAGTGGTAAATTGTACTTGAGTAACTACAAACTAGTACCTTGGAGCGTGAACAGTAGGAACTGTAGTAACCGTTCACGCGCCATAATTGAGCTTTATTAAAACGAGTTTAAATTAAAGGCTCTCAGTCTGAAATTAAGGTAATCCCGGCTGGAAAGTTGAGCGACGTTTATAGCACTTTTCGGCGAACTCGGCGGTAATCCAAAACACTGGCTGGGACTTTCAATCTTTATGGAATACGGTATTTTCCGAAAAGTCAAATTAGCAACTTTTTATCAAGGGCTTAAACAAATTGATGGTTACTTACCATTTTGTAATTTGCGTAGGATATTATCAAGCCGGAATCAGACGGGGATTCGAAAGTACTGTTGACACAACAAATGACATAACATTACCAAGGAAAGAGTTGTGTATAGATGTAATGAGTGATTAATTAATCTATTGTCTATAAGTTTCTGCACTTAAACTATGAATATATTAATATATCCTAGATTGCCTTATACACTGTTGTGTCAACAGTACTTTCAAATCCCATTCTAATCGCGGTTTGATAATACTGTGTACTAACTGCTATTTATTTATGAATTATAATTTACTTTTCCATCATTCTCTCATTGGTAAGTAGCGTGATTACGCTAATCTTATAATATTAGTAATATTACCTAATTATAAACTTACCTTCTTATGTATAAATATCCAAAATCCTCATTTTCATTACAATGTGTTTTGTCAATATCAATGATATTTATTTGTTAAAGATAAAGAAAGACTTGGTATTGCAAAATCCTCTTTTTTAGATTCCTAAATTGAATTTTAGAAAGAATATAGCAGGGCTTAGTCACTTTATAATTTCATTTTATAAAGTGGCCGAGCTTCTCAGAATAAACAGACGGCAAATTGAAATAATCTAGGCGCAAAGAGTTGGCTTCCCATTGGCATTTGGGTCATTGTCAGTCGGAATAACAGAAGTTGTCCACTCGGTGGTCAAAAGTTAACAGCTTTTATAAGTCTAAGCTACGATTTTATTACATTGGGTTGTAGAACGGGGTACCTAGTTGTACCAGTAACTGATTTATTGCAAAATTAGTACACGAACTCCTTAACTTTATGTATGTCCACCGAAAAGCCAATAACCTAAGTCTAACAATGACCCATTTGTTACGAAAAAGTGTTGATGTTGCGCGATACTTGCTTTACAACGGAAAGTTAAAACAGATAAATTTATCCAAATTATGATGAGAACATTTCTCAAAAAGTTTTTACATAAAATAATTATTAGCTGTAAATGCCGTTTTCTTATTTCTGTAGATCCTGATTTACTTTGAAGTAAATCGAATGGACTAAAAGCTACATAAGTACCTCTACGGTTTTGTCTATGAATTAGGTCCATTTTAGTAGATTTTTGTTTCGTTTTCCTTACCGTTTAAGAATCCTTCGCCGTTGTTTTAGAAGTGCGATTTCAGTATCTTCAACAATACTGTCTACCCCTAGACAGTATAGTACGAGAGCCCACGACCAAGTTTTTTGCCTCATAGCAATACGGCCAAAACCGCATCAAATCGATAGATACGATTATCGATTTGATGCGAACTGAACTCGAAAATACCAATATCAGACATTTTCCGCGTAGCGTTTGATCTGACCGAATTTTCAAAATTGTCAAAGAATTTTACCAAACTGCATCATAGCAATATGTCTGATTTGCAGACTGTAGTTGAATGATAGTTCTGAGATACCGGAAACATATTTTTCAGACGTTAGTGGTATAGCGCAAACCCGTAAAATCACTTAAAAAAATTGAAAATGAGACAAAAAAATTGTTTCATAGCAATACGTCTGAAAATCTTTTTTATTAGTAACTTTTGGTTATTTAATGCGAACAAAACAATTTTCAGACGGAAATGTGAACGCATTAAATTTTGAGACCGTTTTATTTATTTTATTTTATTTTATTTATTTTATTTTATTTATCACAAACTCTTGCGGACTTACAGTTTGATCCAAAATGCCCGCAAGATATTACATTACTAATACATAATATTTTAATTTGTATGTCAACAGTCAGATTAATAAAAATATATATATGTATACAACGTCAACTGCAATATAAACAATAATCATAAAAACAAAAACAAAAATATGTAAGAATAAATGTCACCATAAGTTGTCAGGAAATCTTAAGAATTACTATATAATATGTATTCACAATGAGTCGAAGAACTGATTAACAAATATAACAATTTTAGATCTCAACGACATCAGTCCATCCGCAAATACGTCAGCGTCCTGGATATGCGAGAGAAATTTATTCAACAGGGTAATGGCTCTGGTAGTTGGTGCATTGCAAGTTTGCATGGTGCGGGTTCCACCGCACGTGACGGAAAAAAGATTCCTCGCACGTCTACCCTTACGGCCTACTGCGATAGTGTAATTGTCAGGCACAAACAGCTTAATTTTGCACAGAACATCCGGATTGTCCACCCTGTGCCGTATGAGCAAGCAGTAGTGATAAAGTGTCGCAATCTTCCGACGGAGCTCGAGGGTGTCCAAACCCACCATGCCTGTCACAAACAGTGAAGGAAATGTGGATGGAAACAGAGTAGGGTAGTACCCATAACAACGTTTGTAAAGGAATCGAGCAAATTTACGTTGAACTCGCTCGATCATCACCGCATATTTCTTTTCATGGGGGTCCCAAACAATAGCATTATATTCCAGTCGACTTCTAACATAGGCGTTGTATAACAGTACTGCTATTTTTACGTCCCTAAATTGTGCCGCCGTCCTAACTATGAATCCTAGCATTTTGTTCGCTTTCTTACACGTATTTACAATGTGATCATGCATGTCAAGTCTTATGTCCAATGTAATCCCTAAATCTTCAATCGTGGAGACCTGTTCTACCGGGGTGCCTGAAATATGGTAGTCCGCCACAATGGGATACTTTGATCGAGTAAAGGTGATGGTTTTACACTTCATCGAATTCAGTTCCAGCTTGTTAAGTTTACTCCAACTGGACACCGCATTAATTGCCTGCTGGAGCGACTCACAATCAGAAGAATTCCTTATTGGCAAAATTAATCTAAGGTCGTCCGCAAACAGAAGAGGTTGGGCTGCTGTGACATTGTGACAGAGATCATTGACCATGATGAGGAACTGCGTCGGTCCCAAGTTGCTACCCTGACTCACGCCTGAGCGTGTATAATAGTCATCAGACCGAAAGTTAGCCATCTGCACGTACTGTCTTCGGTCCTTTAAGTAGTTGGCAAAGAATGAAAGTAGCTTCGGTGTGAACCCGATGGCTGAGAACTTACGCAGTAACACATCATTGTCAACCAGATCGAAAGCCTTCTTAAAGTCGAAGTAGACCACGTCTACTTGCTTATGTGAGTCCATACCCTCCAGAACGCAGTCAAAAAAGCATATGTGGTTTGTGGTAGTAGATCGGGCGCCACGGAAGCCATGCTTTTGAAAATGTTAACAAAATTGTTGGACATGATAAAATAAGTTGTCCACATGTGCAAAAAAATTATATCAGACAAATTAAGTGTAGCACCTTCTCTATCAGACAACTTTTCGATACTCAGATATCATTTAAAAATCGTAGTAGTAGTAGTAGTAGTAGTAGTAGTAGTAGTAGTAAAACACTTTATTGTACAAATAAATACAGAAAAGTACACAAAACACAAGACAATTGTACAAAGGCGAGCCTATCCCTGCAAGGGATCTCTTCCAGCTAACCTTTCGTCGTATCGAAAATCGTATCGAAATCGTATTGAGGCATCTTGAATTTTCTGTTACAAACCAATGAATACGTTGCGACCCTGAATTTACTAGATGATAATTAGCAAAGAATTTACCCGAAACCGTAACATTGAAGTTGAAGGACTGAAATAAATCGCACAAAAGGAAACTGGCGGGTGAGCTGTATAATAGTAAGAAAGGGGCAGGAGCGTAACAAGCGATGAGGCTGTTGAAATTAAATACTGATTGATTTGATAGTTTTGGTTTTATTTAAAGCACACTTGAGTAACTTTTACAAAAAAATGATATCTGTCATCTGTCAACGTACATATAATAGACAATAGAGATTCTTGATTCTTGAATATCTATGAAGGCTGTAAATTAAAAAAAAAAACATTTAACTGAAGCGTCGGCCAGGCGACTCCGAAACGTTATTATCGTTTTTGGGAGTACATATATGCTACACTTAAAGTGTCTGATCAAAAATACCGACTGTATTTTTTTTGACACAGCCGAAATGTCCTCCCACGCAGTTGCTACACTTTCGACCGTTACTACACACCTAGTCGGGTTCAGAATCATACAATCTAACGATTTTATAGGGTTTTTGCCGTATTGCTATGAGACATGGTTTTGGTCGTGGGCTCTCGTACTAGTATATACCTGCTGTCACATATTGATTAAATGATTAATCAATCGAATAATTTCTTAAAATTTCATTCAGAATGTTATGTACATGTATTAACACAGTTTGTCATATTTACCGGTATCAAATATGTAATTATCAGAAAATTATTAATTGATTATTCATTCAATTAAATTTAAAGTCATGTCCATATTCTTGCGAACGATGTCCCCTGATGGCGACTGTACTACCGCTAATTCAGAATAAAAAATAGGAAGTACACAAAACATTCCATTTTATCATTTATTACATACACTAGGAGTTTCTTCAACCCGACCGACATTCTTAAATTAAACTGTTGTTTGTAGCAGTTGAATGTTTGGACAATAAAGCCGCAATGTAACGAGTGTGCGTCAACCGCCAGGTGACCGCATCTTGCGCGTGCTGCCGACAACACATACATAGATAGGTAATAGTGTTAAGAGGAAATGGGAGCTGCGGCCCTACCGCGAAAATCGAAATTCATAAATTTCGAGGATTTGTCTCTCCCACTCTAATGACGTCTTCATTTGAGTGACAGAGAAAAATCCTCGAAATTTATGAATTTTGATTTTCACGGTAGTACTCCTGGTGCCGTACGGTCATGCGTTTACCGTTTATCGTGCTATTCGTCACTTTCGCACTTGCATACTTGTTAGAACCTGACAGCAACAACGACAAACCATTAAATACGGGACCGTCATAAACCTACTGAAAGCATTTAGAAAAACCGGCCAAGAGCAATAGAGCTTGTTGGGCCATCAGTGTAGGGTGCCGTAGTTATTGAAAACCAATTGGCTGGGCTGATTATGTTCGAAATAGTTTTATTTTAGTATTCTATAAGCCCTCTCCATGAATATGTTGTATGAATGTAGCAAATTTCTAGTACTAACGGCCAATGAGCTATGCTGCAGACAGACAGACATACATGGTGAACTAAAAAGCAAATCGGACATATAGGAGGAAACAGGGGAATACGTTTACATGGAAAAAGGCTGGTCTCATTTTCTCTCAATAGATTTTCTATGAAATCACGGCTAGCACAAAATATCTTGATTGCCTCTGTAGTGATCCTGCCAGCATAGTTGGAGATTCTGGATTTGAATCTCGGTAAAGACGCTTGATTGCAAAGCAATGATTATTCAAAATTTAGTTTAAGTTATAATATTTCACTTACCTGATTATTCGTATACATTAACTTGGCTGCAGTCTTGCAGTTCCCTCGATCCACTTTATGACACAGGCTGTTACTAAAATTGCATTGTCTTGGATCCTATTCCCGTATAGCTTAATCGATGGATGGTATAATTATATAATTAGGTATGAAGTACCTTTGCCAAAATATAGATGCCATCGACATTTGTTTACCAAAAATACATACTTATGCTCAAATTAAACGTTGTAATATATTTACGAAATCTTTTTTATATATCTACAATACAAGTAATAACTCATAATTGTTAAAGATCCCTTTCACTCACTTTGGAAATAACAAAAATATTAAACTAAAACATTTATACAGGCTGTGACAAAAATAGTAAATTTTGTATAATTTTAAGGCATAAATGTATACCTACATAGATATATATTTCTCAAAGTGTATACATATTTATGCCATTAGCTGGAGGCATAGCAAAACCGCTGGAGGCTATTATTACGGCGCCAGCCAAGTGTAAGGAGAAATGTTGGAAGAGGCCAAGTATTTTTAATATCAACTCATTAAACGCCCTACACACCGTCCGTAATGCCACGTTCGACTGAAAGAAGATTTATGGTCACGATACGCCTGACATTATCGCTCGATAATGTTTGTCCTTTAACACCTCGTTCGATTTCGTCGCACGTAAGCTATTGTCATTTCACCTAATGAGTTAATGGTTAGGAATGGGGTCAGACTTTATACTTATACCAATCGTCAGTTGAATTAAAAAAATGTAAACAAATATGGCTGACTTTCCATAGCATTTGACGTCATTGACACATACCATGAGACACGTTCGCAGATAATACCGGGTGTTACATTAGTCGTGATACAAACTGTGAAAAACCTGTTAAGATGGTCTTTCTGAACAAGGTTTCCTTCGGGACCCATATGAAAATCTTTATTTTTTTTAAGACTAGTACAGTTTGAGTTCATTAATATGTATACATTTTTTCAGACTGATCTATTACAAATGTGTTTACATATTAATGAAACGAGACTGAAAGTCATGAACACTTCTGTACCGATCTGTATGAAAACCGTAATTTTTTTTCGCGACTTTCATATAGGTCCCATAGGAAACCTTGTTCAGAAAGACCATCTTAACAGGTTTTTCACAATTTGTATCACGACTAATGTAACACCCAGTATATTGATATCAATAATTTTAACTAAAAATGTATGTGGTTTAAGATTTTAGGTTCGTAATATAACCAAGATTGTTTAAGATATCACTTGACATCATTGACACACTTCATGAAACAATAAATATCAACAATATGGAATAATGCAAGGGTTTTGGGTTTGTTTTAATTTTTTTAGATGCTACTGATGATTGGTATAGGTCCCTACTTATTTCTAAATCCTTGAATTGTGATAAACAGCATTAAATTCCTTCAATTAAACGTTCATCAACGAACACCGGTGGCCAGTTATTGTATTTTGATCATTCCCCGCTTGAAAATCTTGTTGTCGAAAACGGGAAATATGGTTATGTCATATTGTGAGCCTCCTTGTCCAGTTGGTCAATGCCTTAGTTCTGTTTTTCATAAATATTAGTTATTTGCTTTTGATGCTTAATTAGGCCTTAATTTTATTGAGCTTACCGTGGGACTCGATTCATTTGTGTAAGAATGTTCCATCATATTTATTAATACATACCATGTTAATTTATTTATTTTTAAAGATGAGCGCACATTCACTGGAATTGGAACTTGGAAAATTACATTAATTGTATCTAATGGGTAATGGACTTGAATTTCCTACCTGCAGGCCTAGCCAAGTATCGCTAGCGTCGTTCATCGCTTATCGTATGCGATTACGGAATGGCATTTTGGCCGGGCAAAAACGGTCTTGAATTTTAGTTGACAAATGTCACCCCCTCTTCAATGCATCACGGTAAAGAATTTCAAAATCAACCTATAAAAACTGAAACCGCCATTTAAAAATAGTTCTGATTGGTCTATCAAAGTTTTGATTGGCTATATTCTATAAAAAATACAATATAGTCAAAGGTGTTAAAAAAGCGCTGCGTTCTGCCCATCTTGGCACAATGGAACAATTGTTTTTGGGGGCATTTTTGAGCTGGCGTTAGGTGTCCATGTTATATATGGTCGCAGGTGTCACATAACCCTTGCCGTATGGTGACGGCAGCAAGAATACATTCGTCTCCATCCCCACTCTTCCCGCGGGTGTCGTAAGAGTCGACTAAGGGATTGAAGTGTCACTAACCATCCTTTGATTTGATTGATGATGGGCAGCAGCGTCATCATAGTGGATACATTACTGCGATCGCCAATCCGCTTGCCCAGCGTGGCGATTATGGGCATTTACCTTCTAATGCGTCCATACGCAAAGTTTATAGGAGAGGCCTACGTCCAGCAGTGGACTGTAATAGGCTGATGATGATGATGATGAAGTGTCACATAAAAGGTTAAAGATTACATGAGCAGAAGAGTCACCTGCAACCGTTCTTGCAATTTGGAAAGTCCGTGTGAAGGAAAGTTAACAAATTGATTGGCACGTCTGCTAACTTCACCATTTTCCCCCGGGTGACCTCAAAATGTCGTCGCTAAGGGCAGATTGCTCTGAGGCTTCCCAACTTTGTCCAAGACCCTACATCAAATTAACTGTCCGTAACTTCCCTAATTTAGAATGTAGTCCTTCCCTTTCCAAACAACGTCGTTTATTAAATTCGGATATTTTTTTCGGAAATAAAATAACGTATAACATCGATAAAAACTTTTATTGATAAGAGGCGACTGACAGTCAGCCGCTTCCTTCTATTAAGCGTACATTTCTCCCGAAAACTTGATAATTTTGCCTGCTCTATGATTAATTTGAATTGTTTAATGTTACAGTGGATTACAAGACACAGATTGTCGAACGACACGGGGCGGGGAGCGGGGCGGGGCACGCGGCGGGAGACCGCTGACGCGGCGGAAAACGCGCGCCCCCTCATCACAAATATATTTTTCTCTATCTAACAATAAGTCAATATTTTGCTTTCTAATATTAAAAATTTACAATGAAAATAGAATTCACTCTAAAAATAATTGCGCGCGAAGCGGGGCGTCGGTCGCAAGTATGGAGCTGTCAGATTTTGTGCAAGTCTATTCTGTCAGTAGTTGGCCATTATTTACGCATTCACACCCAGGAATCACACTTAGCGGGGACGACCGGCGCTGGGCTCAGCGCACAGACTATCACATTGAAAGATTCATAAAGTACAAAAGGTACATCGAACGCGAGAAAGGGACATGGAACGAGTCGCGGCGGACCACAAACCATGAGCCCCCCTCGCACATCTCACTCTCCTTTTAAGAAATTAATCAGTAACGACTAGGTAATAATTTACAAGAGTATTTCGCACTGGGTGCGCCTACACGAAAAGGTCTTTTAATGATGAGCACAGGCTTGCATCGCAGCCCTGCGTTGCTTCATCGTCTTCAGGCCTGGTGGGACACCAGCGCTCGTCGCCGGGGCGGCCAGACGACCGGGAGCCTCCTGGAGGCTCCGGTACTTTCGGCCGAGCACCAGTACTCTTTCCTGTCTCTTTCAAAATAGTAGCCGTTGGACCTGAAACGCCAGGGTCTCCCGCACCAGCCTTCCTGAGGAATACTTCGATAGCACTTCCAAGGGCACTGGCATCTACGATAGAACCAGATGGCTGATCCCACACCACCGCTGCAACGTCTCCCGGGGCTTGTTTAGAATCTGGCGCAAAAGTAACTTTCGATTTTTTCTGCGGTTCGTTAACTTTTTTCTTTGTCGCCAAGGTTTGGTGGCGTCGCGTGAACCAGGTAGTACCGGATCCTGGGGGTTTATCTCGTAAAGTGGAAGCGTCAAAGCTGCTAGAGCGCGTGTCGGCTAGTCGTCGAGTTCGTTCGGGCTTGCCGCAGAGGTCTATCTCAGTGGATGAAGATGTGAGCGCATTCAGCATATGGTGTAGATCTGTATCGGTGCAGACCACGCCAGCGCCAGTTCGCGGCGGGATAGGAGGAGGCATCTCGGAGGCACGCCGGCGAGCAGGAATTGGCGGTAATGGCGACCCAACGAAGTCAGAGTGCCGTCGGCCACGGTTCGTATATCGCACGGACCCGCTCATTGGTGAGCGTTCGTCCATCGGTTGCACCTCACAGACGCGTTCACTAGATGTGTTCCACAACCGCATGCGTACTTTCCGAGCTTGTACGATGTCATCCATGATGTCGAGTTGTAAGTTATGGGTGCTGCCTAAGGTTTCGGTTGCTGTTGGACCTAGAACAGGCCTAGTGATTAGTCTCTGAACAGGGATTACAAAATAAATAAGACCGTAGATAATCACAAAATCGATACAATTTGGATTAGGTAAAACCAATTCCTTTAAAACACAATATTTGACATAAGTATTAGTTGAGGCTATTTAAAAAAATGCTGTCTGTCTCTGTTCATCAGATTTTTTTCAAGTAAGGAATATATTCACTGGCCGTAAAATGTTATTTAGCTGGCGTTTTGGCCACCCTTAGTGTGTATTTCTTGTTTTAAATTTAATTTATTTTCTCATGATGGAACTACTCAGAACTTTAAATGTCTTAAAGTATAGAAAGAATCTATTACATAACATAATAAAACAATTGGTGACAAATTTCGCGATACTAACACTTCTTAATCGAGTCCCGGCGGCGGCCCAGCGCAGGGAAGGCGGCGATGGACTCTCGGCGGCCTCGACCGAACAGCGCTTGTGGCACCCGGGATATTGTCACAACGGAATGTCTGAAACATCACCATCTAGTTAATACTAACTTGCAACTTTTACCGGAAACGTAGGGAGAAAAACGCAAGGACAGAACATGCAGATACTTGAAGATTGAAAATAGCGAGAGAGAGAAAGGGTGCACTCTTTTGAGGTGTGTTGGGGTAAGATGAAACTGTTTGGCTGATGCTTAAACCACAATTTGAATTGTTCCACAAAAAACGGTTTTTATTCTATTCTTTTCACATCTTAAAGGTTGGCAACGCATTTGTAATACCACGGGTATTGCGGGTGTCCATGGGCG
The DNA here is from genome assembly GCA_025490895.1 of Thaumatotibia leucotreta. NCBI lineage: Eukaryota > Metazoa > Arthropoda > Insecta > Lepidoptera > Tortricidae > Thaumatotibia > Thaumatotibia leucotreta. Next base: position 3,084 of record JALPQI010014401.1, on the reverse strand, counting down.
ACGGTGATCGCTTACCATCAGGCAATACGTCTGCTCGCTTGCCTTCTATTCTTATATGTAACTATATATTATTATGAAGTTCGTTTATTCTCTCTTTTCTATCTTCAAGTCTCTGCAGTGTTCTTTCCTTTTATTGAATGTACCAGGGATGCATAAACCTAACAGTTACTGAACCGTACCTTCGACCGCCAGGTTGTGGCTGGACCTGGCTCAGTGTGGCGAGGAAGGCAGCCTCGCGCGCCTCGCGAGCAGCACCTTCTCCTCGCTCTGATAGACGGCGGACCTGCAGTAAAATATTAGGTCAAGTTTGAAGAAATCTACATTATTACGGAAATAATTTAAACTGTAAATGTAAAGGTATGATTCAAAGAGTTGCTTTATTGATTAAAAACTATACCATGAACCTGACCCGTCTCGCAAGGCCCTGTTGTCCAACTAGGTGTTTGTACGGAAGGTTACGCAATGGAGTGCTCATGGGTATCATGGCTCCGTGTGCCCATCGTGCTCCAGGTCACCATCTATACAGCTCGATGAGCCCTTAATAATTAGCATTTTACCACCAAGAGCGTGTCTGACCTGGCTAGCTGTAGGCCCTGTAGTGCAGGAAGGCGTGGGCAGCGAGTGCTTGCGGGTGTCGCGCCACGGCGACAGATGGTACGGGTCGGGTGGGGACTCCTGGTCGATGGACAGGCCGCGAGTGGCCACCGGGCTGCGGTAGGAAGCCTCCTCTTCTGCTCCGCTCTCTTCCACCACTATCAGCGGTTCCCCGCCGCCAAGGATGGCCATCGAGCCGCGCCGCATCATGCCTGAACAAAAAAAAAAGTTTATATTCGTATTAAAAATGAAAAAATCTGTGTAAGTAGTATGTAATAGTAATTCTAATTATTTTTTATGTTGTTATTGTGGTATTGTTTATTTTAAATGTTTGTAACTCTTTGTGTTATCTGTCGTGGCATCACTGAATGGGCCCTACGGAAGACCAGCGCCGATTTCTTAGTCGGCAATATGCTGAGTTGGGTCCATTTTGTGATGCACACACCACTTACTTTCTTTTTATTTATTTTTTTATTGTTTTTTTTCATTTTCTATGTTGTCTTGTTTATGTTTACTGTAAGCGTCACAAATAAATGTTTTTCTTCTTTCTTCTTCTTCTTCTTCTTCTATTATAGAATAGCGCATCTAATTTAGGCATAGATAGAATAATTTCACTTGTATGTATTGTATTATCAGTGATAGAAATCATGAGATGGTCGTAAATGACTTCCGAATCACTTCACATTGTAACTACTATCTCTATCTTCTCTATCTGAATGTGAGAATGGCTTCCAGTAATTCAAATCCGATGATGCACAACTAGAAAATGTGTCCAATTCGTAGCGTACGAGCAAGTATTCACTGTAACTTTGCTAACTACTTTACTCGTTTGATTTATGACTGTTGTTAGGGAAGTTGGTTCAACGATTGTGACATGATACTTAGATCATATATCAACTACGGTAAGTTTTTAAATAGGTATTGTCCTTATATTCCAATTCAGTTTGTAAACTGCAATAGGTAATAAGTATTTTTTAATTCATAGAGAACATATTCATAATTCGTAAATGTTACCATAGGTAGTTAGTTGATAATTATTTTTATTTAAATACTGATCAAGATGTCAATAGGACATTATTAAAATAACCAAATGATTAGGGGCATAAATTCCCTTCTTTCCTCATATTTCTTACAACGTACACGGGTATAAAATAAGTGAAAAGCTGAGGTCTTAAATTAATGTTTCGCGATTATACTATGAAGAGTAAACAGGTTACATAGTAAAGTAAGCAGTGAAACTCCAATGAACATTGTAAAAAGGCGGAGTAACGATTTTTATTTGTGTTTTCAAGTAAAAGGGCCTCGAGAACGGGCCATTTTCATTCAGACAACATCAAGCAAGATAGTTTTTATAGCGTCATGAAAACTCTTTATTACCCGAAACGTATAAAAACACAATTCACCGGAGATTTCGGATAGTGCCTTCGAAAGTAATGTTAAATAATAGCTTTATTGAAAATGTTTGCGGACGAGATAATTTATCGGCACATAAATTACTTGCTATTGTTGGAGACTGGGCAGCTGTATAAACCTGGCAACATATCCGATCGCCGATGAATATACTCACCCAGTATACCCACATCCACAATAATACTATGATAACATCCAAGTGAGCGTGCAAACCACACCAATGAGAATTATGCATGTTACATGTCGTGTGTTGCAGTAAATTATTCGTGCAACATTTGTTATGCATTACGTCTACGCTTTTACATCAGCGTAAAATAAATTGTTCATCATAAACTAAATACAAACTGCAGAACTCTGCTGTCAATCGGTTACGTTATACGAGTATAAGGGGTATTAGAATGGTAGGTATGGTGGTAGAATTGTCAAGTACCTAACAGCAAATTGAAGATATCAGTGGAAAAACTTGTACGACTATAGTGTGTGAATATCAGTTTCCACATAAGTAGGTGATTATTTACCTACTATTTAATTTGACGTTATTTTAAACATTCACTAAACTGGTAGACTTTCAATTTGATCAGCGGCATCAGCCGTGAAAGCTAATAACGTGGGTTCGATCCCACCTCAAACATTGGTCAACTAGGTCTTTTTGTAATCATCATCATCATCAGCCTATGATAGTCCACTGCTGGACGTAGGCCTCTCCTATTAACTATGCTTATAGACGCTTTAGGAGGTAAATGCCCATAATCGCCACGCTGGGCAAGCGGATTGGGCGATCGCAGTAATGTGTCCACTATGATATGATGACGCTGCTGCCCATTATCAATCTTTTGATAATGGGCAGCAATGATGGTCAGTGACACTTCGGTCCCTTAGTCGACTCTTACGACACCCGCAGGAGTTAGAGTGGTGACAAATATATTCTTAATGCCGTCACCACTCGGCCATGACATCTAATATTTATAAAGTAATTTATTTGTTTATAAGGCGATTAAAATATTAATTGAGCTGCTGAGTTGACTCGTTCTCCGGGAACATTTACTTATTGCCAGGCAGCCCACGTCTTCAAAGTTGCTA